>JBCAUG010395249.1:0-16359 GCA_038406175.1 Haplosyllis leylae
CCCCCCCCCCTCCCCCCCCCCCCCCCCCCCCCCCCCCCCCCCCCCCCCCCCCCCCCCCCCCCCCCCCCCCCCCCCCCGGGAGAGGACAACAGAGCGAGCACTTGCTACGCGGCGGGCGGTATGCCTCTTGAGTTCAGGCAGCAGGACTTTCTTGTTATGGTAAATATCAAGATGTTTTGTCTTTGTCTGGAACCGTCACATTAGTAGATAGTATTTAGATTCCGGAGATCTTTGATGTAGTTGGGAAGTGGGACGGGTGGAATCCTGTTTGGCATTGCACATCAACTGCTATGCGACTCAACAATCACTTGACTAACCTTTTGTTGTATATTAGTTGGTAACTGAGTTCTATGCAGACCAGCGAAAAGATGTGGCACCACAGACTTTTCATATGGACAGTTTACTGCGCGAAATGCAGGAAATTGAAAACCACAGAATGCAGCATGCTCCAGTTAGAGGTGAGATTACTACAAAAGTATTATTTTCGCACCAGTTGTAATATCTTTACGCGAACAAACTCGAAAATAACTGTATTTTCTTTTGTCGAAATATTTGTAGCACCAGGTGTTGCGGACTTGGCAACGGCAGGTAACTGGGCAGAACAATATCTGGCTGCAGAAGCTCGCAGTAAAGCATCAACTGGTATGACTGGGGGTGGCTCAAATTGGGCTGGTGAGTTTTTAGAAGGGAGAACTGGCATGCTGCACCAACCCGGTCTTACGTTGCATCCGCACCATCCCACAAATCAATGGGCAAGAGACTTTTTGGCACAAAATGAACACAAGATTTGGTAAGTAAGATGTGTCATCTTGAAAAAAAGCTTATCAATGCGAAACGATTGTCAGGAAATATATACTTGTTGCTATGTGCTCATTTGTGTTTTGACTGATCATTCAATGCAAAACTTTTGTTGTTGTTGTTGTTGTTGTTATTGTTTTGTTTTGGTTTTTTTTGCGTTATTATCGTTCAGATGGAAAAAAAAGAAAATGAATACGAAAATTGTGGTATAAATAGATATTTATCTAACAAGCTTGATTTTTAATAGGTCTAACGAGTTTGAAAGCAGTGCTTTGGATGACAAGAAGTGGATGGATGAATACAAGACAGAAAACCCATCAGAATTAGCAAAGACAGCATATGATTTACTGGAAACTGTCGATGACCCGAAGCTGACTAACTCAGAGGTAGGAAGGTGACAGAACGTTATTTCAGCCATTTTATCAATAGATACGACGAGTACATACATTTAAAGTTAGATGGTTACAATTTCAGTTCATGAAATTTATTAAGAAAATTGGGGATGGGGATGTGACGATCAAAGACAACGAAGTTATTGATACAAATCCTCCTGAAAAAGCAGACATTTGGGGAGATGAATTTTCAAGACAAACTAATCAGGTATAAATGCACTTTTATTTGCATGTTCTTTATTACATGCTTCCTTGTCTTTGGTCTTGATGTTTTCTTGACAATTTTGGTGAAATTTAGATTGGCCCGCCAGTGTCATTTAATTATTTATTTGTGTTTTTTTTGTAATGTAATTTTTGTAGTTTTTGTTATTTCAGATATTATGAGGTTGTCTTTTTATGTTTTCTTTTTTTTTTGTCGGGTTGTTTTTCATGAACCTTCCCCATCAGAATTACCATCAAATGCATCATAGTTTCATTTTTCACGTGTAGGGTGCAGAAAAATCTCTGGTCGATAAATGGGCGGAAGAGTTTAGCGAAAAGACAGAGAATGACCAATTTGTGGAATCAGATGTGGATTTCTGGGATAAATTACAGCGACAATGGGAAGAACTTGCAAAGTACGTGTAAGAATGTACAGTTGCAAAGCGATAAATGAAGAGATATTACACCCAATATGCAACCATCATTACTGCCCGCGTACGTAGTTTACCCCATCTCCATCCCATAATACTTCCACTGGTCCCTTGTCCTTTTGGGGGGGGGGTACCAGGTCAAGTTGGGGAACCCCCCTCCCCCTGGCCAGGTCAGCTTGGGGACTAACAGGCCTCTTTAAAATTTGATTAAAAAATGTGAACCCCTTTTTAATGAACATAAAATATTTGTATTTTTCAGACAAGATTCAGAGGGTTCGCATCCTTGGCTGACCGAGTTTGATGATTTTCAGACAGACAGTTTGTACAAGGTATGATCTTAAAAGTTCAGGTGTTGCGAAAATGCTGACAATGCAAAATATTTCGGATACTTTCAAAGTCTTTGCAATAATTTGACTTGGATGCCTAATACTGCTATTTTACTATTAGAATTATAGATTTGAAGAAGATAATCCCCTGAAAGAACATCCAGATCCCTTCAGAGAAGGATTAGAGAGATTAAAGCAGGGTGACATTCCAAATGCAGTGCTACTGTTTGAGGCTGCCGTTCAAAAAAATCCACAGGATGCAAGGGTATATATGTACTCACAATAGTGCACAAGTGCAAAGACCAACGCTGAACCTTTGGGTATGATTATGGAATCTGCTACGTGTTAACAGATGGGTGTAATCCTTGCTCTTTTTATTCCATCAGTACAATCAGTTTTTGCAAATAATTTACATTACTATTTGGGTGTGAAAAATCATCGTTCATTTGTAAAGTTCAAATGTTATTCATTTTTGTTTGTTTACATCTTCGACAGTCGTGGCAGTATCTGGGTACAACACAAGCTGACAACGAGCAGGAGCCGTTAGCGATCGCAGCATTAAACAAGTATGTTTCTTGGACAAAAGTTCCACAATAATTTCTAGCAAATCTCTTTTCATCAGTGAATTACGACGCGTGTATTTTTTAACACAGGTGTATCGAAATTGAAGGAGGAAATTTAAGTGCCTTGATGGCTTTAGCAGTTAGCTACACAAATGAGTCCCTTCAGCAGCAGGCCTGCTCTACGCTTAAAGCCTGGTTGAAGCAGCATCCCAGATATTCTCATCTCATAGGAAATTCAGCGGAGGCCGGGGCAGCAGCCAAGCCAAACGTGTCATCTTTCATGTCACAGTGAGTACCAGGATTGTATTGACATCTGTATGATTTTGTAATTTGCAATAGCTATCATTAATCTTTTGAGTCAGGGATTAGATGCAAATGATTGCATTGGAATGTCGACTAGAGCTGTTGCTTTATTACCATACACTATGTGATTATGATAATAATCGTTGGTGTGTGATTTGTGCCATAATTTTGTTTTTTGCTTTGTTCTACAAATTAGGTTTCCCACCATGTGGATGCAATTTAGGTATAAGATACATTTTTCACGTGGCTGTTATTATTTCTGTTCTTTTGTGGCTCTTTCTAGCTTTTTGCGGTTGGAACTTTCGCTTTAGCCATATTTCTTTCTGTTGGTTCTTTTTGGCAGTAGATTATTCATGTCGGTCTTTCGTGTGGCTTTATTTTATTTAAAACAAGACAACCTCTAATTAACATTTCGAGGCAATACCGAGCACCCCCCCCCCCCCAAACCTCCTGTCCGGGGTTGGGGGAGGGGTTCCCATACCTGTCTTGGTCAGGGGGGTGAGCGGACCCTTCCTTCCTGGCTGGTCCTTCCAGAGGAGCCCTCCTTCCTGACCAATCCTTCCTCAGAGTGGCCACGGCATAGGGAAAACAGGGATTTTTCCAGACAGGGAAAACGCAGGGAATTAACCAAAAATATTTAAAATATGATTTTGCATGGGGAATTTAACTCCCAATACAGGAAAAATTTTGAAGTTTTAAAAATTAAAAGATATTTCAAGGTTGTGGTGGGATGTAGCTACAATTTTTTTACTTTTTGAAGCAAATGTTGAGTATGGGGGGGGGGGGTCAACCCAACAATGGAAGTTGCAGCAGCAGCAGACGTCATTGTATTTGTCATTGTAGTTAGGAGAATAATATTAGACGTTATATCTGTAGGCAGGAATAGATGTAGGCATAGATGTTATATTTTGAAGCCAAAAAAACAGAGGAAAAAACTGAAAACACAGTAAATTTTGATTTGATCCGAGTCTGGTCACCCTTGTCCTATCTGGAATGAGGGCAGTGAGTCGTCCTTCTTGGATGTCCCAGTGTAATCATGGGATAGGGACCACCCCCCCCCGAACACACTGACACACGCAAGTGAAAACATTACCTGTCCTCGTGCTACACACTTGGTCGGTAAAAAGTATGTGTCTAACTTCTACACCATTCATTATGATATGTGATAGTAGAGAGATAAGGGTCACTATGGGCCCATAGTGACCCTTATCTCTCTGATAGTCGTTGTGAGGGTGGAGTTTCGTGAAACATTTGACTTCCTTTTGAATACGAGGCTGAAACGATAAAGAAATAAAATCAGCTTTGTGGTTGAAGTAAACAAAGACTGAATTTTTAAAGCTAATTGTGTACTTATTTTACAGCACATTACACAAAGAGGTACAGGAAGCATACTTAAAGGCTGTACAAATGGATACTCAGGCGATTGACGCGGAATTACAGGTTCGTCTCTTTCAAAATAAATGTGTTTCCGTGTTTCGGATATGGTCAATTTTGCTTCAACTAAGGAGACAAAGAGAATATCTTGATTTTGAAATTATTTTCGGTTCCAGATTGGTTTAGGGGTATTATTTAATCTGTCGGGAGAGTACGATAAAGCCGTTGATTGTTTTAATGCAGCCTTACAAGTGCGACCAGAGGTAAGCTATTTTGGTTCAGTTATAACTGTGGAATGACGAAATCACTTTTAACAGTTTCAGATTAGTCTCAATGTTAACAATACTTTTGGACTAGCAAGGAAAATATCATTTCGTGTGTATAATGTAATTCTGGTGAAATAGGTGATAAACTTTTTTGTTGGAAAAATTCATATCGTTTTTGAATTTGCAGGATTCCTTATTGTGGAATAAAATGGGAGCTACACTTGCGAATGGCGGGCGCAGTGAAGAAGCAGTGGAAGCATACCACAGAGCACTACAGCTATCGCCTGGATACATCAGAACTAGATATAACCTGGGAATTGCATGCATTAACCTCGGAGCTTACAAGTAAGTAACGCCTGGAATGCAGACAAGTGGTAGTTAGTTAGTGTTGCATTTTGGAGAGTAATTCACAATTGAAGGAAATAAGTCTCCATTGTACCGTGGACATCAGCTGTACAAGACTTTTCGTTTTCATATAATTTCATTGTCTGTATAGTGTAATTTTGTAGAAAAGAAGCTATTTCTTGTCTTGTGATCTTTAATACCTTGACAATTATGTTTTAAAGGGAAGCGGTGGAACACTTTTTGACAGCACTTAATTTGCAACAACGAAGCAAAGGGCCAAAAGGTGAAAGTTTACAGATGTCAGAAAATATTTGGTCCACCATGAGAATGGCAATTTCTTTGATGGGACAACCTGATCTATATAAAGCTTGTGATTCAAGAGACTTAAATCTACTGAATGAACATTTTAAAATTGATACGTGACGACAGTATCAACTGGACGAAGAATGTTGCTTGGAGCAGAACCGTTTGCCAGGTGTTCTTAAACTGATCTTCTAATGGATAGAGGAACGATAGAAGACATATGCTTATTGATTATGATGCTAAAATAATAACTTAATAATATCTTGAAAGATCAATATTTGTATATGGGTTCTTATGGTACGTTAAACTTACCTTGAGATTGCTACCTAAACACTTGGACCTTTAGTACTTAAAGTCAGGCTAATCACAATGAAACCAGCCATTCACGGTCCCCTCTTATGCTACAGTATGTTTTAATCATTTGCAACAGTTAAATTCAGCTATAACGTGTTGTCGAATGTTCTTTTGTCCTAGAAATTGATCATGACACGGACACTCAAAATTTTGTGCCCTTGAAGTATCTCTTCGCGTCCCTTACATCACAGCCAAATGTAGCCCATTTGTTCATGGGTAAAATGAAGCAAACATGGGTAAAATTAAGCAATATTTTAAGAAGTAAAGTACAGTCCGAGGGAGATTTATTTCCTATGAAATACCAACATTTTAACCTTTGCAATCGTGCAAAAAGTTTGAAGAAGATTCACAATGCCAAATTTGAGAAAAAGATTGTTATTGATTTCAAAATGAACATTTTTGTGAAGTGATTGCTTATTAATTGGATGGTGAATGTTTCTAAACTTTCACAAATGTTGGAAAGTATTGTATTCCTTAAGATAGAGTGGTTAGATTCCTGAAATTGCGGTCACTAAGAGTTACTGTGATTCTAATGATCAGTTTTATCAGATATGAATTATTGACCATGTAATCATCGAAACCTATTTACTAGCAGATGTCAACATTGGCGGATCCAGGGGACATCAGGGACGCCCCCCCCCCCCGGGTCAAAATATTTTTAATTTTCATGCAGTTTTTGGGGAAAATAGGCCAAATAACAAAAGTTATATCATACACAAAACTACAAGTTTCACTGACAGTCATGTAATTTGGACATCATGACCTTTCAGCACCTTTTGCATAACTGTGATAACTGAGCTGAATATTTCTCAATTAGGTCATGTAATCTGGTTTTTGTATGTCGCCTACATCAGAGGAGTTTCTATGAAATTGTTGATAATCTAATCTGACCAATGAATTCTAATACAAAAATAAATAAATAAATTATATAACTACGTTAGGGTCATTGTTTACCGTACATTGCTTTAAATAAATGTAGTATTTAGATATAAATACATGTTACGAAGTAAAGTGAAACACGAATTTGTAATTGACATTCAATTGGTCGTTCAACAGATGCATTCACAAGAGGGGGAATTTAAATTAATATGTCAGAAACTGTCTTCTAATTAGGCGCATGAAAGGACGTGGCATGGCAAAAGAGTTAAGTTCAGATGACTGGATTTGCCTTATTGAATCTCGACTAATTTATATCAACTCTTTTCAGAGTTTTTCAAAATCAATATCTGCTAGGATTTAACAGAGATAAATCAATTTAGCATTTAAGCTAATTTCCCCAGTGTCTGTTTTATGGCAAACTTTGGAATTGAAATAAATTTAAGATCACTGCAGAATCAACCCGGGTACATTTTAAGATGGCAATATAAAATTCTAGGGCCTTCATGATTTTACAGTCTTAGTGAAATATATGGCAAATCCTAGTGGCTTGGGAATTCGTCTGTTTCTGTTGCTGTTTCTGTATATGTTTTGCTGTTTCTGTATATGTTTGTAATGCTTACGAGATACATCACATTACAGGCATTGTTAGCAAAAAAATGCTTACAAGGATTAAGTGATATATCCTTTAATCATTATTTTTAAAATAATGTTTGCGAGCTGTATCCCTTAAGCATTATTTTAAAATAATGCTTCTGAGATAGATCCCTTAACCATTATCTTGAAAAAATGCTTACGTGAAACAGCTCATAAGCATTATTTTAAAAATAATGCTTAAGGTATAGATTCCTTAAGCATTACTTTAAAAATAATACTGAAGGGATGTAACTTCTAGGCATTTTTCTGCTGATAATTGTTATGGGATAGAGCTCGTAAAGATTTTTAATCTTTATGTAATAGCGCGTACCAGTATTTTAAAACTCTCGTCAAAGATAGATCAGTTCACCCTCTTAGAATCCTCCATATTATTTAGAGCAACAGCACTGCATGCTCCAATTCAATGAACTGTAATTGTCCCTCGGCGGGGGTTTGTACGGTGCAAGGGGTTGGTATGGCCAATGCGGCTGTTCAGGCAAGGGCCTGTGTTTCGGGTTACAGTGCAGGGCTAGAAGGACCTCAGCTTGAGCGGGGCTAGGAGACTGGAGAGAGACAACTGCTTTACAAATATTTTATTTACACCTTCTGCAGGAACAACACAAATAGTAAAATGTTCACAACAATTGGATTTCTGGAACAGTGGCACGGCACCGTACAAACCCCTGTAGTCATAGACTGCCAGTTCCGATGCTGGGGTCTAAAAAGAACTCCAATTGCGCTGTGACATTTACTAGATGGGCTCGGAAGCATTATAAACAGAAACAACAACAGAAACAGGCGTGTTCCCAACACACCAAATCCTACCAAATTTGCATATTTGAGAAACTAACATTAAAGCCCTTTTTGTCAAAAAGTTAAAACTTTTAGATTTGAAGAATAGAAATACACACATTTGTAATAGGAATGCCATTGCTTGTTGAAATGAAGGCAGTATGATTTTCAACCGTCTCATGGTCCTGGTTCAAGGTACCTTTGTGAACTAAGACCCTGGATCTGACGGAAGAATAACTTCTATTTGAATTTTCAAAGATAATTCTTGTCCTTTGAAAAGTGGCGAGGACTTTTTTATGAGTTCTTGAACGCTTTTAAATTTAGGTTTATTCTTGTCCGGTACCACTGCAGGAAATAGAAAGACTGCGACTTTGTACACCCAGTAGGTTCCTAAAATCCCCCCCCCCCTTTCCACCAACCTTACGGAATTATAGACGAGGATTAAATTAAAAAAAAGTTGCGAGCCACTAATGATTTGGAAAATGTTTCGAATGTGATATTCCATTCATTGCCTTCATTCGATACAGGGGTCAAAATTATTGTTTATTAAAAAATTATATTTATTAAAACGTGAGTTGTATTGACATTATGATGATAAATTCAGTGTTTCTTTTCAAGATCATCGTGCAATATTTTTTTGCTATTCAGACTGATGTTCGACACTTGATTCTGATTAAATTTTGGTCGCCAGAAAAGAAACTCCCATGAGACAGCAACCAACAGTGCTAACAGGAACAAACCTCCCGTGATATAAACGGCAAGTAGTGTCTGCGAGAAAACAGACCTTGATTTCTTCGCTGCAGGTGACTGGTGACGCTGGAATGAATATTAAACTTTGTGATAACGCTGATTTCAAAATACTATTCGGATCGAATTTTTACCCAGAGGAAGGTGACAGTAATGACTTCAAAGGTTTTCATAAATGATATTTGATAAGATCTTGTCGCTTTTCATTCTTATCCTCACGAGCTACTGCACTATTGGTGTGCATTGAAAATCAAACACAATTTCACTGAAAATTAAAATGGACTCTGTCGAAACACAAGGTATTAAACAATTAACCCCAACTCACTGAGTATAAACAGCTAAGGTTATCAGGTCATACTATTTCTAATGATTGATTTGTACTCACTCCACGCCCCTTTCCTTCAGTCCTTTCTGTCAGCCTGGTCAGAGTACTTCTTTGTGCCGCAATGGCCTTCACCAGACAGGTGGTCGCATTCCCGTCAACGCCATTGAATATGTAACCTAGTATGGAAAGGAATACATGAAAGTACCGTTATACAGTAAAAATATTCTTTTGGTATTGCTCAAAAGTATGCAAACAGAAGAAAGTTGGACATCTGTATGATTGCAGCTGAAGACTTCGCATATATTTCATTTAAAGTTGATTTCGAGTTCATTACTAGCTATTCCTATCAATCGCCTCTTTTCAATGGACAAATTATAATAGAGCCTCTGTAGGGTCAACAAATAGGTTGGACCAAATAGAACTGCTTTATTCCAGACACACCTTTTCTAGATGACCATATGTCCATATGAGAACGTTATTAAAAGGTGATGTTCAATGCTTATTTGTTTACATAATTACTTTGGTTAGACGACCTCACTTTAGAAAAATGTTAAGATGTGTAATAAGATGAACAAATTAGCTTGTATATAGGTGTATCATTAATTGAACCTTATGTGGGCAATGAGAAAATAGATGAAAAATACAGGGTTTGAGAAAGGTGGTTTGATTCCCACCAAATTATACATAAATAAGGTGGAAAATGGTTCACATAAAACTTCATGACATTAAAAAACTTGAATGATGTCAATGATTTGTTCTGGTAGTGATCTGACTGGCCCCTTTTGGTTGTGCTATCATCGACCTAATCAACTTCGTTTCACCCCTTCCCTGATTTCAAATAATTTAAAGTTTCATTACCAATCAACATATTCGAGTTTTTCCTAAATAACACAAATCTGACATTTCTGTACAAAATTAACATCAAGTGGTTTCAAAATCAGCAGAAACTAAAGTTGCCTCCAGTGGGAATCGAACTCACAAACCAACCATCTATGGATTAGAATTCTAATGCCCTGCCAGTCTCAGAATTTCAGACCCTTATAAAGTCATGCTCTATTAAATCTAGAACTGGTCCAAGTCCAAAAAGTGAAGTTTAACATGAAACAAAGTTCAGTTTAAAGATCTTCTATTCAACACATCTGGGTGGCAGAGTGGAATAGGTATCTGCCTTCTAATCCATAGATGGTTGGTGTTGTGAGTTCGATTCCCACTGGAGGTAGCTTTATTTTTTGCTGATTTTGAAACCCTTTGATGTCAATTTTGTACAAAATGCCAAAAGTGTCAGATTTGTGTTATTTAGGGAAAACTCCATTGCGAATATTGTAGAGAAGGCACGACTGAAATGGGAAAAATAGGTGTACACAACCAAAAATGCTAATAGAGGAATGACTTAAATTCAACTAGAATCAGCGAAGCATGACTGAGGACTGTTTCTCACTTTCAAGTACCTCCTTGTCTGCTTAGCTGAATTAAATGATTGTTTTTCTCCAAAATAGGAAAAACTAAAATGTTTTCATGTATAATGTGGATTTTTACCAACAACAGAAGGTTCATGAATTTCACCTACGACCATCAGATTCAATTCCTCCACCTCAGTCCCAAAGAAGCCATAAGCAAAATGATCTAACAACCCTCCATCCAAATCTGTATTTTCGGCAAGAGACTCCAGCATTTGTGTGTAGTGGCTGTAATCTGTGATGAAATTGGATGAAGTTGAATTTCGGATATTCATGACTACTGTGACTCCAGAAACATAATTTACAATGTACTTGGCGACACTTGTTCCACTGCGGATGGTGATGTAAAAGGCATTCGAATTTTTCCTTCTACAGAATCACGAGAGAACTAAAAAATCCAGTTGCAAAATGTTACCCCCATTGGGAAGTGAACCCAGGCACTGACTTTGTTCTGACTTTCATGTCCTGCATGCTACCACCTGAGCTGGAAGTCTCAGCCATTTAGATCCTTATATATATAGTCATGCTCTATTGGTTCCAAAAAAATTCTGAGTCCAAGAATCTCTACCTGAACGTCAGTTAAATAATACACATTCATCAGCAAGCGCGATCTTAATGAAAAGCAGCCAAGAAACCTGATGAATGTTTCTGCTTCCTTATTACCAAAGAATATATATTTATGGGTAATGCTAAAAACTGACAGTTGGCAAGTGTGGCAGTATTGTAGGTGACATTTATTATTGTTGCCTCTTCTTTTAATCCCATCAAAATTGCCCTGGGGAATCTGAAAATAGTTTTGGTGTAGAGTGCTCCTTCTTGTTAAAAGTGCAAAAAATGCCAATGAGGATCAATCTTTTTGAAAACTCTAAGAAATTTTAAAGTGATTTTATGAATTAAAATTGATGGGATAAAAAAAACAAGAAAAAAGACCCTTTGGGGAAATTTGTGTGAAAAATTGTAAAGCTGCATGAACATTGTATGTGTGTCTCACATCCTGCCACTCGCGGCACCACCTTCCAAACTGTGGACAATAGAGGAAATAGGAAGTGTCACTTATTTAATACATGTTCTCTGTTATTAGACTGTATTGCCTGTTTACTACTAGATTGAATAACTGGCAGTTGGTAAGACTCTTTTCTGTTTTTGATTGAGTTCTAGTGATAAAATCACTACTTACAATACTAAATGGGGGGGGGGGGCATTTATCGTAATTTTAATAATTCACAGGCAGATCCTTGATACAAAGTCATGTAAAAATTTAGGGGAGTCTGGTGTCTGTGAATTTTAGGGGTTACATGCCCCCTTCTCCACACACATCTCCATATCCCCCAACACAGTTTTGTGTACAGTTTATGGTTACTTTTCAATGAGCAGAAATACTTAGACTTGTTGAATTCTATTCGATAGACAAAATTAGATTGTGGTAGTACAATATTGCAATTTAAAATGATACTTTTGTACTTACTGTAAGGATTTGCAGATCTGGTGAGAACTGTCATTTCTTCAATGCTATTTTTCACAAAAGCAATCTGTACGCAAGAACATTAAACACACATGTTATGTTATGGTCTAATGCTTTAAAACACAGGCTTAAGCTTTCAAGAAAATGTTCATTACATTTTTGCTCGTGATATCACCAAACGGTGCCTCTTGCTCAACAAATGCTGCGGCAAGTGTAGCTGTGAGGACGGACATGTTTCCTACAGTGATCCAAATAATACCAAAACATCTTCCTGGCGGGGAACGTGGTGTTTTGTCTCCATAGCTTGCAATGAGAATTCATACGAAAGTCATAAGAAACAGAAATTACATGTCAGTCAAACAGTATTTACTGTTAAGATGAAAGATTCCAAATACTCTGTTTGTCTCGAAAAGATACTTGAAGCAGCTAACCCGACTGTTGTCATTGTGACAAAAGCCCACCAAATTCCTTCCCCAAATCCCTTTCGAAAAGATTTAGGGAATTCATCTGGGTTATACACACGATCCTGAAACAGTGAATATTAACAGTTCAAACAGTTAAAAAGGTAGGTCCTGAAAAACCGAAAGTAATTAAAAAGAAATTGTCCCTTTGGACACCGCTGAATCCCCAAGTTTCACACAGGTTTAGAATGTGTAATTCTTACCACAGCCCAAATCACAATACCCGCCAGCCCGCAGGCAAATATGACGAGAAGGAGGAGAGGCCAGGCCTGAAGCAACGTATCCCACACCTCATGCGATTTTTTGTTCTTCGCTTGTAAAATAATCAGCCCTACATGGTAAAAAAATAAAATGTAGTCTGTCTGTTTATTAAATATTACTATCAATAATCATGCATGAACGTTTTTTCCATCAACTAAATAGATCATTCCATTACTAGTTATTCCTTCCTATCGATTGCTTCTCCTCATAGTGCCTCTGCAGGGTAAACAAATAGGTTGAATCCAAAAGAAATGCTTTATTCTAGACACAAACTTGTTTACATGACCATAGATGTCCATGGAAAGAATTTTAATACAAGATGATGCTCGTTTGTTTACACATTACCATGGTAACATGACCTCACTATTTCAAATAATGCACTGAAAAAACCTGACAAAATTCAAAGTGTAATTGAACTTGATCATACTTCTTGGTATTTGCAAAGTGAATTATAACCAATTGAGTTTTTCACGATAACATCAAATTTACATTTTTAGCGAAATAAATCCAAGCAAAAATGCTTCAAGTGGAGACAGCACTCAGGACCTCTTGTGATCTACTGTGATGCCTTCCTGGCTATGTTAAGTTGACATTGGGTTGTCCGTCTGAATCTTGAACACCTTCATAAAGTCATGTTCTCATGATTCTAGAAATGAGCCAAATCCGAAAAGTGAAATGGTGCATGAAACAAACTTCAGTTAAAGATCTTCCAAGTAACACATGAAAATTTAGCACAGTAGCAGGGCATCTGAGTAGATAACAAGAGGTCCTGGGTTCTATTCCCACTGGGGGCAAAAATTCAGGCTTAAAATGGAAATTTTGAAATCCTCGTGAAAAACTCGAATCAGTTCGATTAACTGGACGTACCTGGACTACTTATAATCGGCACAAAGTTAAATCCAGGTAACTCATCAAATACTTGACGTAATCCTTTGTGCAAAATTACCGGCATAATGAAGTCTTCATCTGTTAAAGAAGACTCCAAATCCGCTTCTCCTTTAAACCTGCAGGAATTAGGAGAAAATAACAACCAATGGATAGTGAAGCAATGAACACAGGGAGCAATTCTTAGAATTATCCTGTTTAAGGTTTTAAGTTTAAAGATAGAGATGCAAGTAATGGTCAGTAAATGGTCAGCTTTACACAAGTTCACACTAGAAAATTGTACTTTACTGTGACTTTCTTTCCAGGGTTACATTATCACCACAGCACCGATGCAGAGAACTCAGAAGCACATCGAACAAATAGCCACCAGTTCGGCTGGCTGGTTTTTGCTCAGATTGCGTGGTTTCCTCTTGTTTGTCAGTAGCGGGTTGTTCATTTTGTGCCCCAGGAGGTTGTTGTCCCGGAGGCTGATTCTCACCTCCAGGAGATTGCTGTCCTCCAGATGATGGGTGTTGCTCTCTACCTTGTTCTGATGTGCCACCTTCTTGGGGATTTTGATTAACGTTAGCTCCATCATTATTAGGTTCGTCTTCAGGGAGATTCATAACTAAGGGTGGTTTGGTATAATAGCTGAACGTAATTTCGCCCAACGGTTTGCAAATGTCGTACACATCACCACCGATTGTGATTTGCAGAGAGATGACGAGTAGGAAGACAAGTACCAAAATGTTAGTATTCCCTACAAACATAATCACAAATGTTCAAACCTTCTTGCGTATTTTGAGCACTATTTCTCAAAAATTGTTCACTTCCGAATTGTGATTACTGTCACGGTTTCTTCCGTCGCACCAACACAATGTTCAGCTTTATTAACAACAGCGTAAAGTAGCTTTAGTTCCATTGATCTGCTTTTTGGGGATGAAACACTTGGGAAATATGCTGTAATCGCTATTTCACATTGATATATACAAAGTTATCGGTAAACTTTTAGTGCATTCACTATTGTAGTTAACACAATGCAAACGTTTCGCGGTAAAGACATTAAGTTCATTGAATATGCAAAGTGACTTCCTCCGTGCACATTAGTCCTCTTCAATAATCTTTGATTGAACTGGTGTATCCATGGAGATGTACACAGAAAAAATGTAGCAGTTTGAATTGTATGGATTATCTCTTTTAACGACAATGTATCTGCTGAATACCTTCCACGATCAAAATCCTTAATAGTCGTTTACCATAAAGTATATACATTTGTAATAACTTTCAAATATCTGCTTGACAAAATAGCTGACCGGACATAAACTCAAGGTGATAGAATTTATTAATCTAATTTGTAGAACGACGGTCTAGCCTTCAGAAAGAAATAGTCAGACGGATGATAAAAGGGGTATTCACATACAAGGTAACTATCTAACCCGTATCTTTGCCATGAATTGCTACTTATATTGTGTTTTTGACAGGTTTCAAAATTAAAAATGAAATGACCACACTTTTAACCCTTATTCTATGAAGAACAGGTTTCGAAATTAAAAATGAAATGACCACACTTTTAACCCTTATTCTATGAAGAAAATTACCTACGATAACAAATATTAAGTGCATGGATGCCAATACGATCAGATCATTCTTGGGTTCAGATAACACTTCATCCAAAAACTTGCAAAGAAGAACTCATACCAATCGTGGCAGAATAGCTACTTCAAAATTAAAAAGAATCATCTTCAGAAAATCCAACAGTGTTTCCATTTTATTTACAACTGAATACGCATTATGCATCATTTTAATCATCTCCAAACCGAAAAATGAATTTTGCTGGAACAACCAAAACGGAAAAGATTAGTGTTTATTATCAAAGATACCTTTTACACACTATGTATTGAAAATAAATCAGACAAATAAAAAGATTCATCAAGAGATCGATCATGTTTAATTTGTGATAATGGGTAGGTATTATTTTGGTGACGTTACTTTGTGTGTGGACCATTTGCATCATTTATTTGCTCCCCGATGGATTAGGTGTGTTCATCACTCAGTGCATTAATTTTGAATTGTTGTTCTGTAAAAGCTGTTTTTGTGGAATCCTTAATATACTCTTTCATTTTGAGACATCAAATGAAACTACTGACAAACAGTCGTACCTATTTACTTCTGTTGTGGAGATGAAACCTGGACTTTATTTAATGTGACAAAAACATATTCATTAGTTTTTTCTGAGGTTTTGACTGTGCAAACGAGGAAATAAACGCTTGTGCCCTATTTTATGATGACAAAAGTGTCAAGAAAATGTCTGATGAGCCAAGAGCAGTAAGATATTTTTGAATTAGAAAATCAAAATATACGTATAATCAGATATTGAAGGAAAAAGTGAATCCCAGGTTTCAGTCTAGAAAAACAGTCAAAGTCTTTTATCAATTTGAATTTTAAACAGGTAAACAATATGTAACGAATTTCCAGCCATTTACTTAGTCTAAGGCAGGATGAAAATGTCTCAGAAGTTTGGTATATTTGGAAAGAAATTTTAGTGTAATCCTATTTAAGACATAACTTGCATGCAACATCACCCAAAGTTATCCAGTTTTCTAATACACTTACTCCCTCTGTGCTAAATTGCCCGTTTCTTCCAAAGTATCTGGTTTCCTTCTTGCAAAATAAACCTTGAAACATAGTGGCACCAAAGTAAGGACCAATAGAAAAAAAGGTCAAGTGCTGTTTCCCGACCATTTTATTCCTAAGATTTACGACCAGCTTTTTAAATTATACATATAATGTAAAATGTACAATTTAAAAATCTGGTCATAAAG
>JBCAUG010395360.1:0-16359 GCA_038406175.1 Haplosyllis leylae
GCATCAAACTTAGTATTTGACATTAACTTAGTTTGATGCAGGTGCGACACAATGCTGGTAGGCATTCTTGTTTACAAGGTTCTGAATTGCATCGATTCCACGTACTTTGCCCGTTCAATATTGCATAAATATTACATAATATTGGTGTTTACTGCTGCATCAGTGACGAATGACTGAAAGACCTTGAATAGACAGATCTGAAATGAACAATAACTGCATCCTGAGAGTGGTAAAATTTCAGATTGAGAAAACATCCTTCATTTTCTCCCACTTTTGTTTCAGTATCATCTCTTTGTGTTTGTGTTAAGTCGTCTATCTTTTTTCTACTCGCCAACGTTCATACTCTGGGGAGAAAGTTATTACTGAAACGTGTGCATTTCAATAAGAGATTTGCAAAACATAATATTATAAGTTTTAGCATTATTATAGTACACCATAAAGAAAGCCTATTATTAAAAGCATTCGACCATTGGGTAGGATTAACCAGAATTGTTTGCATTCCTCATCTGAGATTCACTTTGGCTGAGGAACCAACCAGGTAATGATTTAATACAACGATGAAATCTAAAACAAATAAAAAATTTAAATAAAATGACGCTGCGTCCTTGACCCAATTGGTGGCAGGTGCAATGACATCATGGCAATGGCAGCATTCTGTGTAAACAAATTCCAACCAGTGAATGCAGCTTAAAGTAGGCATGCTTATCATAAAACTGCCAAGGCCCTTAACATCTATCACAAGATCGGTTTAACCAATAAGGTGACTCTAACGAGCCACCAATAAAACTAACAGTAGTCATTTGTAAATGTGAAATATCGCATCGTCGTTGTTTTCTTGATGATTGCTGCATCATCACAATGGGGAAAATTTCTGAAATACTAATGGAAATCTATTTGGATATTTTGCCGAACATGGGAAGGTGAGGTAATAGAAAGGAATTAGAAATAGAAAGAAATAATAAGTACACATGAAACATATATTATGGGCATTTTTCAGCAAGCTACCAAAATGGAAATTATCCGTTCGAGTTTTCGGTACCAAAAACGAAGTTGGCAATATTGGCGTTGTTGGCATCAAAAGCTTTCCCAAGTAACAACGAAGTATGCAAGCAGCAAAATAGTTGCCTCCAGTGGGATTTGATCTGGGAACCTCTTATACTTGAAACCACCACTTTACCTACTACTGATCTACTGAGGAATGTGTTACAAGTAGAGCATCTTCAAACTGAATCTAGTTAATGCACAAATTAACCAATGGATTTTCTAGACTTAGATTCAATGAGTCTTCAAGTCTGACAGTTACAGACAAATCCTCAGTGGCTCAGTAGATCATCTTACATGGTCATCTTACATAAGGGTCTATTCACACCAAGCGATAGCGTGAGCAAGAGCAGCATCCCGCTTGGAAAGGAACACATTAATTTCAATGGCACCATTCAGACCAAGCGATAGTGAGAGCATTGCCCCTAGTGATGCCACTACCAAAATGGGTCCAGAACCCATTTGATTTTGTGCTGCTAGCGAGACCAAGCGATGCTGCTCTCGCTCACGCTCACGCAATGGCTTGGTCTGAATGAGACTTAAAGAGGTACTTCATGTACAGTGTAGTACGAAAATCTCGAATATTTGCAGCAGGAGAGGAGTTTCCTCCTTGTGATTTGATGCTGAAATCAGGGTTCACTGCGTGATTCCCCATAGTTTAACCTGTTTAATAATGTGATTCTCTATTGAAAATAAAGCGTTCAATTTCGTCTACTTTTTATGTAAGAAAACGGCTTACACAAGCAGAAGATCTAGAAATCGATGTGAAATTAACTGTAGAAAATGGAATGGATCACAAATGTACGTGCTCTACGTTTGAAGTAATATCATTGTAAAACGTGTCCAGGAATTACCATTTCAAACTGGTTTAGTCTATTTTTGCCCAACAGAAAAACAGTAAAAATGTTTCGTAAACAACTACTACAATGAATTGTATCGTTGAAATAGTAACGTTGCGATGGTAACAACTCGAAAATGAACAAAACAGGAATTGATGTTTTTGTTAAGAGCTCATACAGAGATACGTTCCTTTGGTATCACAATGTATTATTCATTGTGAAAAGTAGGTAAGTTGTGAGAAGCAACATATGTACTAAGAATAAAAAGCTTTGTTGGGAAAAGCCGAATAATTAGTAAAAGCGGTGTTCCTGGTGTTCGCCATACATTTCATGACACATTATTTTAAAAGCTTTCCCCTCAAAAAATTCCAGATTGTGGAGAGAAGAAAGGGGCATTAAAACTGTATTCACACAGATCGAAAACGCCAACCACAGCGTCGACACTTTGAATTGGTCCAGAAGAACCCATTTGTTTTGTTTTTTATGCTAGAGTTACAGTGATCCTGACGCCGATTACGAATGGCGCAGTTAAAATCAATGTGTTCCTTCAGTGCGTCAACGCTGACGCTCGGTGTGAATGGGCCCTTGACATGAGAACTTTTATGAGAACTTTTTCTTCCTCTTTTGACATTAATATTACAGTGTTCAGTTTCACTTGTCAAAAGCTGATGGATGTTGTTATGCTATCAGAAAGGTTTCATCGAATTCCAAACAGCTTATATTGTAAGAATTCTAAGAACTCTAACCTTTTTTTACAGAAACTCTGACGCAGTAGTGTGATTGGTTTTATGAAGAGCTAAGGAAATTTACATGACCAAATATATTATTTGCTCCCACAGACAGTACAGGGTTTCCACTCGAATATGATCCCTCTGAAATCTTACGCAGTTTAACGTAGATCTATTACTTGTCACTGGTGAACCATCTTCAAAAGCCCCCCCCCCCCTGTAATGAGCTCCCCCCTATTCTTTACTGGAATGTCAATGGGATTTGGGATTTTACAGCCTTTTGTAGGAATTTTATGGGATTTTGTTGAAATTCCATAGCAATCCTGTAAAATGCCAAAATTCCTGTAAAATCCCTGGAATTCCTGTATCATGAGCGGGGGGGGGGGGGCTAATCAGAAGGGGGGTTTACGAAAATACTAGACCGGTGTTCAGTGTAAAAATGAGTGAAACACTCGAGGTAATAAACGTATTCATTCACCACTAATGAAACAAGGTTGCCGATAATATGCGTTGTGCATCATGACCTTCTCTCGCAGCCAAAGGTGATTGTATTATTTCAAAAACAGAACAAGAAAGCCTTCGAATAGGAGTCATCCTGAGGGAGGACCAGGGTCAGGGTGGAGCCCATGGAGGGGCTTCATTCTTGACTGGCACTTCCGGGGGTGTCCCTGCCTGTCCTGGTGCATCGTCTGATATGGACTCATCTTTGAACAGATTGACAGACTGGTCTGAACACCTTGCCTCGTACTACGTACGTGATCGGCAAAAAAATCGCAAGAGGCAACAGGTTGGTAGAAAGTTCAGTAGTAACATGTTGAGTGCGATATGACATCGATGTACATTTTATTGTTTCAAAAATAGAAAAGTGCCACAAAGACCATACGTTGGTGAAAAGGCTATCTGAAAATTGCCGTCATCACAAAATGCGGTGCAAAAACAACAGGTTGGTGAGAAAGGAATACGCTTGTAATATGCTGGTGTTTTCGTCACATACTCTTACAACCACCTTTAATTGTATCATTTCAAAAATAGAAAAAAATGTCACAAAAGATCATTTATCTTGGTCCAAAGTATGCTCAGTCATGACAATGTTTTATTGCCACGGAAATGAAAAACGTAAATAGTCCAAAAAGTTTTTCCAACAGAGATCTAGATTTCTGTAAGCAAGTCCGTTTTTCATGGGTGTTCTGAAATGACAAACCTGCGGAAGAAATTGTCACGCACTAAGCTTTTGTCACGTCCATCATTGAAAGAAATAATACGTAATTTTTGCAAGGCTCAACGCTAGTACAACCAGACAAAATTTTGATGTATCTCCGGGACACTTCGAGGGCATCCGCCACCCCCCCCCCCACTTCTGCCAAACATTCTTCAAGCATTGGTGATAATCCAGCTCGTGCCACTGTGTGTGACACACGGGCGCTCTGATTGACTGGACTATTCTCTCTATGGTGGTAGTTGTTTGTACTTCACGAACTGAATTACTCACTCAGCGAAGTCAACTTTTTACCCAGTGTGCAGTTGTTTCTGCCATTTGTACTTCCCGAAGTGACTTTTGCACTAAGTGGGAAACTGTGAAGAAGTGAACTTGGTCAATGTTGAAAATCCTGTTGCCAGGGCAAATATCACTTCTTTGACTGAGTCAGCCACATGTAGTTGTTTGTGAAAAGTCACTTAGTTCAACGAAGTAAGTAATTCCACTCCGCCGTAGCTCAGAAACAACTACGCACTATGTTTCTTAATGCAGTGATGTGCTCTGTGACAAATTACGCCGAAGAGATCGTAGTCTTACCTGGCTGGCTCAATGCTGACAACTGTGACACTGACGGGCGGATCTGGTAATCTCTGCAAGAGGTGGCAACCTTCAAGGGACGCTAGGCCCATGGAATTGAGGAAAAATGGGCAAAATTGAGGGAACATGGCAGGCAAAAGGACAAGAAATGCCTTTTTTCGAGAATCAATTGTTAGAAACTGTGAACAAGTTTTCGCTCCAAGAAGATAAATATTTAAATCTAACACTAGATCATTGTGAGCAAAAGAATTCTTTATTTCTTGCAACACGCTGTTTGACACACACTATATTTTATTTTCTTGGAGCCAAATAGAATTGAAATTTTCTCGAGGTTGAAATGCCGTAGGCAGAGTATCTTCTTTTTGAACCTTTCATTTGAAAAGAAAAGAAAAAATACACTTAATGCTACATGACAACAGAGAACATTTCTTAAAGTTGTGTTTGCAAAGTTTTCTGGCGCAAAGTAAAGAAGACATTTTTTTCTCCAGAACGGGAAAAATAAAGAAAACCAAAATGAGTTGTGCCATCAAGTAGTAGATGCTTTTGAATATCTTTTGAAATTCCCTAACAATACAGATGATGTAATATTTTTGAAATGCATTTTTCATTAACAACGTGACCATGGCTCACATTTCACAAATATGAACAAGAAAGTACTTCTGGGTGACTGCAAGAGGCACACCGCCTGCGGCGTTGCAACTGCCGACTGGCCCAGTCTGGGGAGGGGGGAGAGGGTGGCGTATCTCTGATCCTGTCTAGGGGACCCCCACCCCACCAGACAGGACTAGAGACAGGACCAGGAGACCCTCCTGTTAACAGACAGTTGTGAAAATATTACCTTCCCCATCCTTCGGGGAAAATATTTAAATATTCAAAAATATTTAATTGGAACCGACAACAGCTTCAAAAAATAATTAGTGATTGTTTACAATGCAGCTGCTTGATAGAAGGTGAAATGGATCTGTGATCAATAGAACATTTATAGTTTGTGGCGGAAGATTGAAGACAGGTAATTCATCATACTTGTCACAAGGTGCTTGGAAATAGTCTATTCCAATGAAGAGAAATTGACCTAATCCGTGTGCATTTAAAAATCATTTTGCATATGAACGGCTTTCTGCAAGAAACAATTTTAGTGGAGGAGCTGAATTTCCGGACTTTTGGCACGTCCACACTACGCGGAACCGGGACCTGGACCTGGACAGGGAAGGGACCAGCAACAATGGGTTACTATACATTTTGCAGAACTGTTCACACTGCACCAGGACCTGGAACAGGACCCATTGCCTCCTATTGTGCCAGTCCCATTCCCTGTATCTGTCCCGTTCCTGTTCCCGTTCAGTGTGAACGTACCATTACTGCGTGGTCTTTAGTCTACTACTCCTCATGTTGCTTATTCCATAGCGGCGGACGGATACTTACTCCATTGTCTGTAATCTTACGTTGTTGTTCAATGAATTCACAATTTGGTCAATTCCGTAATGACTGGAATTCTGAAACTGTTTCACTTTGATTGGCAACGTGTTGTTGTCTACTAACTAATCAATTGCAGAACGCAAAAAGGAAAACAAAAAGAAAGCTTACCCGTCAGAGCTAAATTCTAAAGTTGTTTCCCTTCGCTGGATTTTTCCAATTGACAAAATTATAGATAGCAACACCAGTCACCTTCTATTGTAAAAGTCAGTTACATGTTATCTCCCATGGCCATGTGGCTGATTTTTTCTTTCAAAAATTAACTTTAGTTCATTTTCAGAAGAAGATTTTATTACAATGAGATTAGAACCATCAATATCTGGATCTTTAATCAAAATCATACCTGGATTTTAAATTTACCTAGATTTAAAATTTTTGCTCATTAGAAAAAAAATCCGATGAAAGGAAACACTTGCACATGAGAATTTAGGTCTTACCAAGCTGATTGAAACATTCGGGTTTTTCACAATAGGCATTTCTGTCAGATTATCTGACAAATCTCCACACAGGCAAAAGCAAAAAAAAAAAAAATCATCAAAAATTGCTCCTAGTCAGGATTGAACCCAGGACCTCTGGATCATCACTCTAGTGCTCTACCAACTGTGCTAGCCTGGTATTTGTTGGCCAGAAGATTTCTAAAGTGAGCTTTCTTTCATGCACCACTTTACATTTTGGACTTTGGTCATTTCTAGAATCAACAGCACATGACTTTTTCAGGCCATGAAGATTCAGGCTGGCAACTGAATGTTGACTTAGCTCAATTGGTAGAGCATTGCCATGACGATCCAGAGGTCAATTTTTGACAATTTTTTTTTGCTTTCCCCTGTGTAAAGATCTGTCAGATAAACTGACAGAAACGGCTATAGTAAAAAACTAGATTACGACTGAGCAGCGAACAGTTCAACCCATGATGATACCGCGAAGCCAACTTGACAGGTCCCTCTTCAGTCATTGTATGATTTCTCAATGAGTATGCGTGAACACTCTCCAAGGTTTTCTCAGAAAAGCTGTATTTACGAATAAATAGTCGTATATCCTTCATTAAATGCTAATTATAGCTCAAGGTATGCACAGCAGGTCTACAGATAAAACATTCCTTGTTTTTCGAGTTAAAACTCAATTGAATTATAGTCCAGTTAGTAAAAGTAGATATGTTTGTATGCACATAAACGTCATAGATATATCAGTTGATCATAGGGACTGAACATCCCATTCCAAATCATTCATTTCCATGCAGTTTTTGGGGAAATTTTGTCCAAATAATAGGTTGGCGCCCCCACCTTGGGGGTTAACGCCAACCCCCCCCTCCAGTCTGGAAAATCCTGGATCCGCCACTGGTATTGATATGAGCATTTCAATTCCATGTTTTGTCAGAATACCAATCCATAGATCATTGAATTTTTCACCTAAACAGTACAAAACAAATTTAGAAGAATGATTGAATCGTCATCAGAGGCTGAAATATTTTTGTGAACGAATGTTTGTATGCCAAGCAATCCAGACTAAAGTTTTACATAATTGATGGGTTTTTGTCTGTTTTTTAATACCAATGAAATTAATATCCTTATTTGGATGTTCGTTGGATTGTTCTTTAATTCACACATTTAAGGAGATAATATTGAATTTATTGAACCAGGATAAACATAGAAAAAAGATTTAGCTCCTTGGCGACTGACTTTATGTTACCAGAAAAAGAGCGGTAAAAAGAGATTAAATACAATGTACGCCAAAGGAGCGGTATCGTCCGCAGTCTAAAAATAGATAGCATTGCTCCCTTCTTAAGATTTGCCGCAAAAAAGGAATGCGCCTCAGTTTTTTAGAAACTACTGACTACAAATCTGTGAAGATTTATACAGATTGTTCAAATGAGTGAAAATATTTTTGGAAATTCAAACAAAAACATTAGATGGATGGTTATTTAGTTGTCTTGTTTGTTGAATATGAATGCTTATTGCATACAGATTCAGATAGGCTAATGCTTTCCGCAATTTAAACGCATGATTCAAATTGATATATCGTGTTCCACAACCAAAGGATATCTGTAAAGGGCTTGTTTAGTTTTGAATATCATTGAAACGCGTTAAAGTTTTAAGTGTATGAATATTTTCACACGCGCAATTGCTCTTACTGATATATTACTGGAACATTATATACTTGCTAATAGCTGATGCAGCTTGATTGATGGAGCGACGACACATGCAGCTTTTTGCTGAGGTAAATTATTCACGAAGCCAGAGATTCATTTCAAGAGAAGAGCTGTTTTTAGTTGTCTTTGCAATAGATCTAAACATCAGGAGAGAATTGACAAAACAGTTCGCGTAACATCACTGACAAGGCACCAAGGATGATACTCTTTTGTCTGTCTCTGTTTCTTGGGTATCTTCAAGGTGAGGAATTTCATTCAACTATGTAGTAAAATTGCGTGTGGATAGGTGTACTTGCTAGTTCTAAAGGAGAGTAACAAATTTTAAAAATGAATTCAGCGACAGGCGATTGAATCTTGATTGCCCAGAGGTTATCTCACCCTGTGGATAATACAATGGAAAAAGTTTTATCATTGGCGGATTGAGAAGCGCTCTTTGTACAACCCCCCCCCCCCCTCCTCCGCCCCTACCCCTACTCAAACGCAGTCACCAAACTTTTTTTTTGGGTGGGGGGGAAACGTTTCCGAATATTCTCGGGGAATTCTGAATCCATCCCTGGACTTCTTTTCCATTTGCTTTTCCCAAGATTTTGGACATCCCGAGTTTACAAATAAACTTCTTGACTAATCGTGTGCTTCGATCTATTTTACTAATTTGTAGGTGGTTCAGGAGACGTTTTTCATGTTGCTTTGACTGGTGAAGATGTTAGTGGTTGTGGAAGAATTGCTTCGCCATGTAAATCTGTTGATTATGCGATAAATGGCAGCCAGTCAGGAGATACCGTGACGCTAAACGGTGACATTTCGGAAATGATAAACTTCAGACATTGTGGTTCTTATCCAGTTGTGAAGGATCTAATTTTGGAGGGAATGGGACTCGTTTCTTTGCACTGTAATGGAACTGAATTCGACGAATATCAAACACCGCTATTGCTTCGCTTTCAAAACGCATCGCTAACACTTAAAAATATACGTATCGTATCCAGTCATATTTTAGTATCAAATGGGAACATTACCGTCTTAGACAGTGTGTTTGAAGAATCTACCATATTTCTCATGGGCGAAAGACACTACAAATATTACTTCATTCCTGCGATCATGGATAGCCTTTTGTTCGATGTGCAAAATGGGTATCTTTACTGGTTGTTTGAGGGTGTTCGTGAATCTGGCGTCCACCCCCTGACTTGTTTTAGTACTACAGTAGTACTGAACAATGCAACCTGGTTTCCTCAGAAAACTGGAATTCCACCACCTGTTGATATACCATCTCAATTGGGAGTGCAAGCTATATGCCAGGATATTGACATTACTATTACTTCTAGTGATGTGGCAGATAATCCTGTCTATTTATTTTCTGTTACAAATCTTAATATCAACATCTACAATTCAGCATTTGAAGGACCTGAAGAAGGGAGTCTTACACAAGGAGGTCTTAAAATTAATTCATTCTGTTTTCCTAAAATGGTTGTTGAAAACTGTACCTTTAAAAACTTAAAGTACAATGACATAGCATTTGCACAAATGGCTGCTCTGAGGCAACACCCAGCTGCTGTGTCGATACAAGTACAATATTTTGGTTGGCCAAACAAATTACCAGAAATAAATGTAGCTACAGTTGAACCAAGAGGTCACCATATACACATTCTAAATTGTACTTTCACACAAAATTTTAGAGCGACAGCTGTAAATTCTGATTTTCAGTTCTTCGACATCTTGAAGATTCTTGTCAAAGACTGTAACTTCTTGAACAATCAAGTCGGTAATGATGGAGGTGGAATCTTCATGGACGAAGGCAAAAACGTTTCCATGGCAGTTTTCTCTTCCCAGTTTATTTCAAATAAAGCTGGAGTAATTCCCTTTGATGTTGGGCTGAATATAATTGGCGCTCCAGTGTTTGAGCAACAGGATAATCCGAAAGTAAAGGCTTACGCGTATGAGATGTTATCGGAAGGACAGCTAAAATTAGAAGTTGAGTTCTTTATTTCAACAGGGAATCCTCAGTTTCAAAATAAAAGTGTCTTTCTGAGCTTGAGAGGTAGTGGTGGAGCTATATCTATCCAAAACGCCAATACCTTTGTAGTAAAGGATTGTATATTTGTGAACAACACAGCAAGCTCCTTCGGTGGTGCCATCTTTGCTGGAAATAATGTTGACTTAAACATACAGCAAGCCATGTTCATCAGCGGACACGTTCCTTCCACGTTAACCGGTGGAATGATATTACATTCCTACAGTGAAGATTTAGACGTTTTCGACACATCCTTTGAAGTGTTACAAACATCTTCAGATGCTGTTCCAGTCTTTTTTCATAGTGGGGAGAAGGTTAAGTACTCTTTGGCCGCAAAAAATATCACTGTGAGATGCCCAATAAATTCACGCTTGAATCTACAAAATATAACCAATGATATACACCAAATTAATCTCAATTTGCAGATTCCCACAGATTCGCTAACATTGAATGAACTTATTTACACGTGTGATTTGTGCCCTGTGGGATATTATTCCCTCAATAGTGGATATTTCAAGCATACAGTGGAAGAGATATCGAGCAGAAAGAAAAGAAATGTAGACAATGACACATCTGATACAATTGCACCTGCTCTTTCTGCACCACCACCACCACCAATCCTTCCTCCACCTCCCTGGTCAACCATATTTGTCCATGATATATTCTACACAGATGTTTTGTGTCATATGTGCCCGTATGGTGGAGTATGCGTCAATGGAATTCAAGCCAAAGCCAACAACTGGGGGTTGGAAAAAGAGGGTATTGTCACATTTTACGGATGCCCGCCTGGGTACTGTTGCTCTGAACCTACCTGTGACACATACAATGAATGTACGGAACACAGAATAGGTACCCTGTGTAGCAGATGTGAGCATGGTTACTCTGAGGCTCTCTTCTCAACGACATGCCTCCTTGATGAACAGTGTAACCAGTACTGGTTGATTCCAGTTACCGCTTTGCTGATCTTCCTTTATGCTATGTTCTTGATGCATCAGAATGACCTCAAGGACTTCGTACTGGGAGCTCCCATTGGGAAAAAGACTTTCAAGAGGACAGTAAGCAAGTGGGTTCAGGCTAGAAGATTAAGAAAACTAGTACAGCAACCTAGAATTCTGCAAGTAACACATGCTAAAGCAAGCAACGGTAAGGCTTCAAACGCCGCACAAAATGAAAACGTGGGAAACACAGAAGAAACTGCTGCAGCAGATCAGCGACAGTTTGATAATTCAAAGAATGACGAGGGAGGGATATTTTTAATTTTGTTGTTCTATTACTTTCAAGATGCTGCCATTGTATCATTTAAACCCATTTATGCCAAAGCTGCCGACCCTATCGTGGCCCTTGTAAAAGACTTTTTGGGAGGATTGTTCAAATTTCAGTTCGATGTTCTCCTGTTTGCGGGAAACATCTGTCCATTTCCGGGTCTAACTCCTGTCAGCAAAGTTTGGTTTAAGTTATTATTTGTGCCCTTTGTTGTTGTTGTGTTGCTGACAATTTATGGATTTTCGAAAACAATGCTACTCAGACAAAATTCCGGGAAAACTAAGTGGGAAAGGATAGCTGGAAAGGCAGCAATGGCCTTGATGTTGGCCACACTTTTTTCCTATCAGAGACTAGCCTCTTCGTGTTTTAGTTTAGTCTATTGTGTTCCTGTTGCTGACGGTTCCGTTTTGTTCATTGATGGGGGAATTCAATGCTTGGAATCCTGGCAAATTGTGATGGTATTTTATATTTTCATGTGTGTTGTTCCCTTTGGATTTTACATCTGTGTTATCCCATCATTACTCGCCAAGCAAGAAATGGGAATCGGCTTATTTTTCGTGGGTTGTCTTTTTCCGTTGCCTGTTATGGCTACTAAGATGGTGCAGCGCTTTTTTTGTTCAAAACCGGAACCGGAAGAACAAGTTACTTCCGGTGAAAGCAAATCAATGGAGGGGAATTTGGTCTACAACTTGCTGCAAGGACCATATCGCGAATATGTGATACCTATAAACGGTCTCAAACGTTTTTCATTGTGCTGGAGCGGCATATTAATCATCCGAAGACTTGCGTTGATTGTTATCTACACTTATATCTATAATGCCTTGCTGAGGCTCTTAGTGATGTCTTTGATTTCCTTCCTGGCTCTGCTGCACCACCTAATGGTTAAACCTTGCAAGGAAAACAGAGCTAATGCTGCTGGAACTTTATCATGTGCTGCTTTGTTTTCCATTTGCATCATCAATCTGGTGAGAGCGGCATTTGAAGTGGGAGAAGTAATACCTGAAGGTTACCTAAGAAAGATTATGGACGCACTGGAGTTGATTGAAGACGGCCTTCTCTTTTGGATTCCTCTCATCGGAGCTTCCATAATGATACTCTATCTGTTTGTCGGAGTGTCGTCAGTAATCGTGGGTAAAACGTGCAAACATTCGAAGTAAAACTATTGCCCAAAGTTTTCGGAAACTGAAGAAGTGGACATGTGACAAGGACGAACAAAAGACAATGAAATCGTGCATATTTTGAAGCATTGAATGGTAGAGTCTACCATAATTTTGTGTTTTACGATATCAATAGTTCCGATGTCTCTGTTCCTTTTGTACACAAGCTGATCTCTGGAAATATGGTGAGGCACAAAAGAGTTGGATTCCCTTGTCCAACCCCAGTTAACTTGCCCTTTTCATTACGTGAATGTCACTTACGGTATCAGAGTCCCAGATGGAAAGCTTTACCTGTCTTTTCATTGACATCTGAAAAATAACCTCGCACTTTCTTAAACCTTTAGATGTTATGTGATTGCCTTTAGCGACGAAATTCACAAGGTAGAAGTAGTCATCGGGAGAAATATCTCTATCCCATGCGTTCAAGTAATTTGCCTCTCCGCAGTTGATTCTATAAAATTGGAATGGCAAAGATTACAATGGGTAACTTAACAACAGATAACCAAAACAATCTCTTTATTGAAACTCAGTGGGAGTGACATGTGTCATAGCTCAGGAAGGATATCACAACTAGGGTTCTTGGAGGTGTGGATGACTTGGGAGCCAAAGACTGACTGACTGACTACAGGCAATACAGCCCCTTTTATAGAGTTTGGTGGACTCTACTACGCATGTGTGATGTGTATGAAAAAGTCATATCCACCTCGCATCCATAGTAGAGGGTTTCGCCTGCCCCCATCACGACAGCTCAAAGACCTGTTGGGATGGGTGCAACAACGTCTACCCAGTTCCCCAGTCTGGTAGACTGGTTTACCGAGTACAGCAAGTACAAAAAACAAACAGGCCACTCCGCGACACATATTTTGTTCGCATCGCAGTTGATGGACAAGGATTAATTGTGCCATTTATCTTCAGTGACTTAATGACATCCATCTTGAATAATTTTGATCGCTTAACTGATTGGCACTTTAGCTGACTAGATTAAAAAGAGTTGATGTTAGTGTGGTCACCACAGCTAAATTGAATTGATCTAAAATACGTCCCGCTTCCTAAAGCTGAGGGAAGGTATTGTTTTCATTTTGTCTGTCTTTCTGTTCACAGAGAGGTCTTTGTCCCAGAATATTATATGATAGGACTCAACACACCCATACCCCATGCCTGCCCAAGACATCGTAGGATAAAACCTCACCTAATCTGTCTTTCAAATCCCCCCCCCTTCCCCCGGAGCCTGCCCTCCCAACCAGGAATGACAACTTAAGAAGGACCAGTCTAGAAGGAGGCCCTGACCCTGACCCCACCCTGACTCCGGGCGACATGAAATCTAGGGCGGTATGCCTCCTGCTTGAAGGCTTTTAGTTCAATATGTAGTATCTGTTTCAGCACAAATATCTTTCGCTCAATGGAATACTTAACTACAATGACTGAAGTTTTCATTTTAAAAAAAACAGTGTGTTCAGTTTCCTTATGGCTTAAATTTCCACGCCTTGTCGTCAGTATCGAGTAAGATTAGAAGAAGATCATGGATGTATTCTAAATCAGATGTAATATTCGAGGAATTTGAGATGTTTCAATTATTCAAAGTACCTCACCAATTGGTGTTCATCAGCTACATATATCTATTTCCAAATTAGGTAACATGAATGCGACGATTCCAGAATTAGTGTTATAGTTTTGCAATGAGTTCTGACTTTTGATTTTTTTCCATTTTTGGTTAGTTAATTTTGTCGAATTTTTTGAAATATTGGTCTTCGTTTATAACAAATACAGGCATGAGTTATGTACCTGTGTTAATATGGAAATAGATACCTATGTAAAAATTCCAACATATGAGTACAAGTTATTACTTGTTTTACATATTTACAAACACTGGTAGCAAAATGATTGAACAAATTTAGCTGATTTAAGATACAATTTCAAAAAGGAAAACTTCAAATAATGATAAAAATTGAGTCACGGTATGGTAACGTAACCTTTTCGTTTAAAATGTTCATTCACGCAGAAAAATTAGGACCGAAAAGGAAGATAAATATGTAATAAAGAACAGATCAATGTTGGCTCAGGCCTTGTAATTCTATTCATTAAGTCTAAAAGTGATATCGTGAATAGGTCTTTCTTTTTAATAGATAGAACTGCGAACATGATTCTGCACAGTAGTGACTCATTTGAATCTTATATTCTCGCCGCTTTTCATGCCGTGGTCTCTGTGATTTATATTTATTGTACTGATCAAACTCTGCTTTGTCCAAATAAGGTAGATCTGCATCAATTATGCAAGAGCAATTGTGTTTTGTGAGAGAGGGAAATGGATGGAAAAATAAAGATGTGTGTGTGTGTAAACAGCTTAAAAGTGTTCTTTGTTCCCACTTGTTTGCGCAATAACTAGAAGGCAATCTAGTTTTTCACGATAAACGTTTCTAACAGATTTAGCAAATCTGACTGATCTAGAAGTGCATTTCTACTCCTTGCTGTTGTAGATGTTAATTATTTCATAAAGTTTATCCATTCTGGCAAGGATTAGTGTCCTGAAATAATCCTTGCCTGTAAAATTTAAACTGTTGTGTGCCAAATTTTTGGTGGGAAGGATGTTTTGTCCGATATCTGTGCATTTATTTACCAAAGAATAGAAATTTAGCATAGAAACTGCAATTTCTTTTGCCAGTTCATTTTTAATGGATACTTGCGTTGGTGAATTGGCTTTCATACCGTACTTCTGGGGACAACAACACGTCGTAATAGGTTTCCAACTGCCGATATCAATCTCACTCATTCATTTGGTGCGTGTATTTATACGATACGTTCAATATAATGAAGGCCCCGCTTATATTTTTTTTTTCTGCTTTAATTATTCAAAATATATCCGAAGCATAAACGTTTATTGTCTCCGTTCTTGGGATTGGTTGCCATCTATCAATCAGAATATGATTTTTCTTTTATGAAATAAACTTTAGTGTGTGATGGCACAAAATTGATTTCGTTGTTGTCAACGGGTTGATAACCGCTGTCACCGAATTTTTCCTAGAGCTCTCAAAACGAAGATAAATAGCGCTTCCTTTGATACTCGTGAATTAAGAGACAAAAAGAGTCTCATTTATGAAGAATTACCTAGCCACATCAATCAATTACAATATCTACTTTCTATTACTCAGCTGAACAAAAAATACAATCATATCATTCAACGAATGGGAATTTTGGGATATCCACCATTTAATTAATCTCAATCACTGCAGGAATAATTTGTAAAAAAAAGTACCATAGGTGGAGTAATATTTTAACTGCGTAGCAAAATTATCTGTTTATACTTAACGGGCTATTTTGTGACTAATGATTATTTTGTGAAAAATGAGTATTTTTTATTTTTATTTTTTCAATTTAGGGGGCATAAGTCCTTTTCGTGGGACCACTGATACCCCTGTTTGAGACTTCTGGTGACGTCTGCCCTGGGTATCAAAGCCAGGGTGGATTTATCGCTTGCACGCTTTCTTGCCTGCGAGCTGTTCCTCAAATGAGTTGATGAAATGTTACCCTTGTGTTCACTTGTCTATCTATAGGTGAAGGCGAGACAGGAAGGACTGTGGAATATGTTTGTTCCGCAGGAGAGCGATCCGGAGCGCAAGTACGGAGCAGGACTCACCAACGTGGAGTACGCATTCCTGTGTGAGGAGATGGGCAAGTGTCCCATCGCCCCAGAGGTGAGTACACATTCCTGTGTAAGATGGGCAAGTGTCCCATCGCTCCAGAGGTGAGTACGCATTCCTGTGTGAGGGGATGGGCAAGTGCCCCATCGCTCCAGAGATGAGTATGTATTCCTGTGCAAGGAGATGGGCAAGTGCCCCATCACCCCAGAGGTGAGTACACATTCCTGTGTGAGGAGATGGGCAAGTATCCCATCGCTCCAGAGGTGAGGAACCGGCCACG
>JBCAUG010395471.1:0-16357 GCA_038406175.1 Haplosyllis leylae
CAGCAGCAAATATTTCCTAAAAAACGGTGTATACGCTCCGAAAAATAGCGTATTCGCTAAAAGAAAACCTGTAAACCATACACAAACATAACACAGACTCAGACCAAAAATCATGCTGAGGTACCACTCCTTTTATTAATGTGTGAAGCCGGAACATTTTACGCTTCGTCCTTTGTCACTAAGTTGGACGAGAAGATCTTATACATGTCGGGCACGGTTAATCCGAACTCCTTCCTCTACCTCATATTGTTTCGAATTAAACATGTAATTTGGTTAATTAAATTTGAGTACAGATCACCCACGGTTTAATGCAAATGGGTCCTCCGCGGTAAAGATTTGAATTTGACGTATACTTTTTTCATCGAGAAATTTAATTCTTCAGTGAACCTTCTGTACCCCAATTACTAACCTCTGATGAATATTAATGAAAATGGCAACTTTTCAATATGAGGGAGAGGGTAAAATGTTAATATACAAATATGGAGTCCTGGCTGAAAATGGTAACTTTTCAATTTTGTCGAGCTTGGGTAAACTATTGAACTGTAAATCTGAAGTCCTGGCTCCAAATCGAAAGTTTTCGTTTTGAGGGGAGTAAACTGCAACAGCAAACTTGTCGGGGGGGGGGGGGTAAACTGTTAACTTTGGCACTCACTTTCCAGTGTACAGTGCTTCACAGTGGTCTCCTGAGGAGACTAAAAACATTTCAGTGTGTACTTGTGACCAATATTGATAATTTCAATTCCCCCAGGCTAACTACAGCAGGCTCAGCATTCAGGTGCCTCATCTCAGGGGGTGACAGATGTTGTACATGGGTTCTAGTTTGTGCACTGGACCACAATGAGGGTGAATTTGCAGATTCCAATAATTACCCTTGCAGGGGCTTTTCTTGTAAAGGACACCAGCCTTTATAATTAACAGCTTTATTCATTTATTCAGCATACATTTAGATGAAATCCCTTTCTGGGGGTGGTTCTAGAAGTCATGACTATTTACAGATGACACCCTGTAAAAGTACAATAAATAAGCTTCCACACAGATGGCTTTATTTTCACTGTACAAATTCCAGATAAATTCACAAAGTAACAGGGGATTTCCATCCCCAAGGGGATACAGTGTGGCACAACCCAGAATGCACCAAATGGCCCAAATAACCCAATTTAGATGGTAACAGAAAGAAAGCACCCTGGGACTATGAGAGCCCTTTTACCTGAGAAGTTCTTTGTAAAGGGGTGGATGTGAAAAATTTTGCACCTAAATTACCTCTACTGAGGTTTCATGATCACCTTAGGCTTTTATCGGGGGTTTGTCACAGCCAAATCTGAATTTATGCACTTAATGAACTTTGCCAACATGATAATAACAAGTAGTCATGCTCCCAAACATACATGTAACTGCCAAATTGGCACTGGACATGCTTCAGTGAACCACCCAGTTAGCACCTACTGCTAGGGTGCACCATGCTCTATGATGCTGTTACTTAGGTACATGTTATACTATTTACTCAGTTAGATTTTTACACACATCATGTAACTATACCTAGAAGTACTACCACAATAAATAGCATTTGTACAGATACCACAACTAGGATTGTTGGGTTATCATTGCATGCATGTGCTATGATGACAAGCTACTTTTGTATGTCGACAGAGACCGGACACTCCACTAGGTAACCACCGAGTATACTGACATATCAGGGTTTGAGTACCAGAGTATTCATAAACCATAGAAAAGTGCTCCTCAGGGGGAGCTACAGAAAACACTTTACTGGCTCTCTTGAGACAGCAGAGCAAATCAACTAAATTTAGCCCTGGTATCCCAAGTGATTGCAGGGTTAGGTACTGAGATAGGTGAGGGGGTGTAGGAATATGATTTTGTCAATGACATCATCATGCCTACCACTGATTGGTTCACTCACACATTGCCCAGAAATAACCACATCACCCTAACTCAGAACACTGTGCAGGAGATTTACCACACAATTCACACAGATTCACACAGTTGCTTACCATGTCACCCTGTGACATTTTACAACTTGGAATTAAGAAAACTTGCCTCCATAGTTACTTCAATTTATGCATTTCTTTGAATTAACCATGGTCAAACCAACCATGTATTTCAATCCTGAATCAAAAATCTTTGAACTGTCTGTTTCTTCTGATTAACCTTATGAAACTAGAAAATGTACCCTAGCAGTCAAATAAGTCTCTGCACAGTTGAATCCACCTCTCCCCTGAGTCAAAATTGCTAGAATCCAAATGCTATATGTCTGGTTGGGAGGGGTACCTTCCAACATTTTCCCTATGTCCATTGGGGGGGGGGAGTTACCTGACCCATGTTCAAACTCTTGATGTTGAGTCCGAATCTGCCTAAAACTCAAATTCCCCATGTCCAGTGGGGGAAAGGGGTAGGTACCTTCCAACTTTTGATGCTAAGTCCAAATCTGCTAAAAATCCCAAGTTGCCTATGTCTTTGGGGGGGGGTGGTGGTGGGAGTACCTTCCAACTTTTGATGCCAAGTCTAAATCTGCCTAAAACCCAAATTCCCTATGTCCTGGGGGAGGGGGGTTGGCCAACCAATTTTTATCCTGAGTCCAAATCTGCTAAAATCCAAAAATTCCTATGTCAAAGGAGAGGGGGTGAGGGTGGGGTGGTGTTTGACTGTATAAGACATCTGGTGAGAATTTGGGGGGAACTACAAAATTTTGAGAACTTTTTTTTCACTTGCTCAGACCGACTGCATCACAGATAGTCTCCTGCGGAGACTAATAAATCGTGCCTGACACAGTTAGTTTTCGGTTATGAAATCCATGGATTTTCCTCCTAAGGTAGTGATCAATTAGGGCAGGCAAACTTACGTGAACTCTCCACAAGTTGTTAACGAATCACTTTGTTAATGTATCTGGAATGATTTTCTCATGATGGGAGGATGCAATAAATTTTGTTTTTAGATAAAGACAAAAGTTGTATTTCATTTTATGTTTGTAATATCGCAGGCTCATGAATTAAAGGTGTACTATGTGATAAAGAAACCTCAGTTGTATCAAATATTAATGTGGAGTTACATGAATTGAAAAATGTACCTGAACAAAAATCCCATGCTTAAAACATATTTTATATACAAATAAAAAGAAACACAAGAACCTTTGGTCTTTTGATTTTTGTTGGTCAAGAAATTCAGAATAAAAGAACTGTCGAAATCATGTAACCCGCTTTTGCATGCGTAATTCATCTAAGAGGTAAGTATTTTGCACTAGTCAAAAACACAAGCGGTGGCCCTAAATATATGGATATAATTTCCAATGAATCAAAAAATATTATTAATTAGGAATGTAAATTTCCACATCGGTCCTTTGATTGAACCCAGATGCCTTTGTCCGGTAAACCCAGCCAATACGGGAAACCGGTAAAATTGATGGTTTAGAGTGTTGCACTTTTGTATGTAAATTTAATTGTTTAAACTAGGTTTCTGATTGACTTAAGTTTCATTGTCAGCGTCAATAAATTAGATGAACTGAGTGCACTTTTTCAGGTGACCGAACTCGTATGTGTATCTATTGGTTGACAAGCCTCCGACCAAGTTTTCAATAATTGTATCTTAAATAACGTAAAACAAGTTTTTCATTTGGAAGGTTTCAATCCGAAATATTTATCAAAACAATAAACTGAAGTACCCACGACTCTCGCCAACCCCCACACCCTCAGAATCACCCCATTGTGAGACGTCTTGCACTTCAACAACTCTCCCCTCTCCAAAACAAGTTCTTCACATTGAACATTATGTCATTGAAATAGTCTACACTTCAAGCTAAATTCAATCACACCATACTTTCTGTAAACTCTTTCCGAACTGTTCAAAAAATTATTTTTATGAAGATGCTTGTGCACATTTTCCAAGCTATGTGTTAATTATGATGATTTCCAGAAAAATTGTTGATAGATCTATTAAGAAAATACTGCTTAAATCTTTCAAAATGTTCTGCATTGTGCCATTCTTTTCATGTAATGGAGAAGATGCAAATTTACAACAATGTTGCCAACGCACTTTTTTCTCAAGGACTTGATGAAAATCTAACATAAAATAATAAGAAAGAAAAAGCATATATGTCTTTCCCAATACTCAATCCAAAATATTGTTTCAACTGTTCATCTGATCAATCCTTCCTTTTGTACAACAGTACTTTCATCAATCATGAAAATGAAAACAATGCGTTAAACATAGATCACACAGCTATATCGGACCTTTGAATTCTTAATTTCTTTTGTCAACATTTAACTTGCGCGATGATATCAGTTGTATTTTGAATTACAGTTTAATGTGAGTTACTGTTGCGCGCATGATTATTGTGAATGGTATTGTTTGTTTTGTGCTGACTGCTCCGATTCTATTGACGGTCTTGCAAAATTCATTTCTTCTGCAACTTCAATACATATTTTTTACTTTTTTTCTGTGCGAATGTTCTTCAATAATTCCTTTAATTACTTTCATCAGTATCTTTACTTTTGATGACACCAGTACTTCCAAGCAATTAAAGAAATAGGAATTTGATTGTTATTGCAAATCTATTTTTACAGACTTCACAAATTTTGAGCGACTGAAATTTATTAGAGGTATTGCTCAGTAATGCTAACCATTTCACTTAGTTTTTCTTTTTAAATATTTTTTTGATGTAACGACAATCGCAGTTCCGTATTTGGTAATTTTAGTGTACAATAGAAAAGTGAATGATTTTTAGGTATGCATGTCACTTTGCATGTGTGTGTGCAGACAACAAAAAACCACCACCTTTCCCCTCTGTAAAAATATCAATTGTCAGATTCTACACCAATTTCTTCCTTAACTGTAAAAAAAATAATGGAGATCTGTGTATTATACTAATTATTTTTCAAACTTAGTATCGGGAAATTCAAATTTTATCAGCAACATTAATAAATAAACAACAATGTGCTAACTATATTCTAAACAATTTGTGATCATCTCTGTAACTGTACACCTCACCAGTAAACCTTGTTCAGCATAAAACTGACATGTGTTTAATTTTTGTGTTAATACGAGATGGATTTATCGCTATTAGATGGTTAAATTGTGGATTATCTTTCGGTTATGGGTCATTTATCGCGAGAAGGTCGGAACATCTGACGGAAACCTAGGCGAGGAGAGTGTTTTCCGGGGGAGGGGGCTAATGAGGTTACGGGGACTTGTTCAGATCCGCCGGGATTTCACTAATAAGCCCATCAGGGATTACACCAGATTTCACAGATTTACTGAACATAAAAGCCTTTAGTTGTGCAGGCATTTCCAAAGGACATAAACGTATTTCATGGGGACAATGCGCTCTCACTGCAGCGCACTGCTTGTTTAGTACTTGTGGGGACTTTGTTCTGCACATCTTCTTCTCTAGCGGCACGTGGCTCATTGCGACAATATCACACTACAATGTAAAGGAGTTCCTAGAAATGTGATTGGCGGTTGGGCCGGTTCTCGCTGGATGCCTTCAGCTGCCTGGATAATTGCTATTTGGTCAACCACCATATAAGGAGGGATTGACTTCTTGACAATCAGATCTGATCCCAACTTTCCAACAGTCGGATGGTTTTGATTAAAACTCACAGAATCATTACTTGATAGAAAGTTGTGTACATGTAATTGTCATACACTGCTGGATCAGGATCATCCATTGCTTGAATGTGCGTAGCCCGTGGAGGAAGAGAACTTACAAGTGAATTGGGAATGCAATGTTTGGGATGAACTTTCACACGTTCAGCATTTGACAGCTTGGACAGTTATACTCGCATGCTAGTTTTGCGAACAGTTTAAAGTTTTTTCATCATTATTCAAAAAGACTGCCTAGAAAAAACTTGTTTACCGAATATGTTTTAGAAGAAAATGTACGTGCTGATGGGTTTTTACTAAGTGGTAAAAAACGTGATTTGTTACTGGCGGAAAAATCCCAGAACTTTGGGAGATCCTTGGCTACACGATTCAATTTATACAGTTACAAAATAGTCTACAACTTAGTATAAATCAGTAGCAAAAAGCTTTCCTTGTCTGGAAAGTAATCAACAGAAATTGGTAACGTAAAAACGATACAATTCTAAAAACCACCTGGAAGCTGAAATGACAGATTGGTAATCTGGTGCCAACGAACGATATTTCAAAACGAACAAAGCAAAAAACTACATCAAATTACAAACCTTAAGCCTACTTATGAAGAACACGGGGACGATAGAGATTCGGCTGATGGAGACGTTCACAAACGATGACAGCTTCAACAGCACTGGAAGCCATGACTACCACAGCGGTCACTCCGGTAGCATGGACATAGATTCGTCGCCCTTGGGTTTTATCAAGGTAACACTGTTTGAAAAGTTCACAGTTTATTCATTTCGTACAGTGTTTAACACACATACTGAAAAGAAAGTTTCATGTATACAAATCATTAAGAACGACGCAGTGTCCATGTCAACTGAAGTAGCTGAGCAGGATGCAAAAATTTACCTTTGACATTTTTTGCACTGCCTTCAGAAATAGTTTTAACGTTGGTAATTTTTCATTTTCTGCGATTTTGGTTGGGTATTATTAGAAAGGCTACGTCCGGGGACAAAAAAAAGCAACACATTATTGTTGACTTATTGTTTACGGACAGGCGGCAAACTCTTTTGCGGAAGTTATCAGCGTTTTGGAGCAACAATAGAGTGTCATAATTATCTAACAACTAAAAAAAGACGAAAATCTTCTTAATTATCTAACAACTAAAAAAAGACGAAAATCTTCTTAGAAACTACTTTGCATTCTGGCACCTAGGCCAAGAAGATTTGGAAACATTTCTGTGAGAGCACAGGACACACAACTGACGATTATTTTCCATCTTGGTAGAAATGAACATTTTTGCAAAAAATTTGTATCAGAAAAGAATTTAAAGGATAATCGTCTGGGCACAATGGCCTGGGCATAATCCTAGCTTTCACTGTTTCAAAGCATCTTAGTGTTGTATTGTGCACAATTTTTATGTTTAAACAAGCCTACGAAAGTGCGAGTAAAAGTCTATTAACCTTTGGTGGATCTTTCGTTGAAATTGTGCAAAACAAATCTGGACCAAAAGACTTTCAATGAAGACCTGGCAACATATAAATGAATTTGATGATTACAATAATATTTGAAACATTTACGGGTTTCTCATTGTCAGGAATTGAAAGAGAACTTTCCTTTTGATAATTTACGCAACGTCCTGAGCAGTAAGTCAATGGGGATCACTCCATGCGGTCAAAATAGGTCCAGTTAAAAAAAACCAGTCAATTAAGCAATTGGTAAGATTGAAAGTGGTCAGTTAAACCCATCAACAATCTCATGGGGTTTCTGCAATAGATAATAATATGTATGCTCTTATTTATCAAACAGTCAATATACCAAAATAGGTAGTTTTACTTACTTCTGATCCACCCCGTTGAATCAGTAGATATAACACAATCTTGTTTAGTTTAATTACAAGAATTGAAGCAAGTTCGTGCAGCCTGAGCAGTTACTTATTAGGCTCATCAAAGGCATAAATTTCAATTTACCATTTTTAGACCCAATTGGATATTTTTGTCCCAGCAATTAAACTTTTGCTGAAGCACTGTTAGAACAATGTGCATGAGAATTGAGGCAATGGCAGTCCCTTCATGCTGAAGGAAACTGCAGTTGGCATGCAGGCAATAAAGATGTCAACCACATAAAGACTAGTCAGAAGAAAATAACAGGGCAGGTAAAGAAATGCCATTCTCATGGTAACTGAGGCTTTAGGGGCAGGGACATGGGTTTCCCGTGGCAGGGTCCACTGCCAACATGCATCTTTGTCCCTATCATTCCTCCAGCTTCAAAAGTCACTCTGTTCTCAGTCATGTACCAGATGGACATTGATTTTTCTTGGCATGGAATTTAACCGAAGTAGTTCACCCAGGTTCAAATAGCTTGCTATACTTATTAGATCTTTTTCTAAAATTCTTCTAATAAGCATGTAATATTGAATTTATCAGATTTTTCATGCCTGGGAAGAATAACAGTTGGTGGGAATGCCTTATATTTTTAAGTGGTAGACACATAATATTGTTGATAAATTTGAAAAAAAAAACATCCACAGGTTTCAACCTCGCAGAATTTCGTATTTAAGTATGTTTCTTCTGTCAATTGTTTGTAATTCCTTTATTTGTAGTGCGGAGATGGAGAGATTTGCTTTGGATGTGGTGGGTTCATAACGGAACGGTTCCTCCTGAAAGTCAATGAACGTGCATGGCATGTGGCGTGTCTCCGCTGTTGCGTCTGCAGCCACCCACTGGACAGACAAACCACCTGTTTTGTACGAGACGACAACATCTACTGCAAATTGGATTACTCAAAGTATGTATATCATTAACTTTTTACCCCTTATTATCGTCTTTGTGTGTGTACTCAAAGTACATTAAGAAAGTTGGTTCAGACGTTTGACACAATTAGCAATGTAGTAATGATTTAGTATGCAACAATCTCCACGAACATATGAATTGATTAGAATCATAATTTATACCGCCTTAAAACCAACCCCAACATTAGTATTTACTATAGTTCAAATTAGCACTTTTCGGCTAAAGTGCCACAACATAATCTATTCATGGCCTCAGGGCGAGGCTAATGTCAGTTACCAAAATACTGTGTTAATTTTAAAACGTGTCATAATAATTGGAATCCACGTAAAAATGTGAACGTTTAAGACCTAGTTTTAATCAAGCGTGGCCACACGCGCTCTTTTTGCCTGCATTAGAGATGTCTTGAACTTTAAAAACCAATAAGTCAGGAACAAGAAAAGAGAATCATCATCCCTCGATACAATATTATCGGCAAGAGAACATGATCAGTAATCAAAAGTTATGAAATGTAAAAGTGCTTTTGTAAAGTGTCATCTTTGTCTTCATGGTTTGAGCTCTGATGTAGCACACTCCAAACCCCAAGTAGTGTTCAGATTTAGCTAATTACTCGCTAAATTACACCTCTCTGACCAGTATGCAGGGGCATCGCTAAGCCAATTGTCGTCCGCTCAAGCATCTTCTCGCCAATTATGCGTCTGCAAATTGGCTACGAATATGATAATTCAATAGCTTATCGAAAATATTGACGGACAAAATGATTTTAGCCACTTGAATATGAATACAGCAGTAAGTTTCAAGTGGTGCGTGAGAAGCGTATGGGATTAAATTGAGTGTATGAAGATAAGGATGCTCTCCACTTCATCCTTATCTGTCAAAACTACAATGAATCACGCAAAAAACAGCCAAATCAAATTGAGATGATGTTGCTCGCTATTTCCATACCTCAGGGCAAGGCTTTTGTTGTGGCTTTATGTTATTTCCACTCCGGTTTTGCAGTGATGTAATTTTCATGTAATTACCTTGTAGTCGGAATTTGGAGGAAAATTCATCTTCTAGTCTTATTATTGCATTTAAAAATTTTGTTCCGCAGAAGTTCTTGTTCTCATTCATGAAAAGTTTGACCATTCTAATTTAAACTCTCCCTTTACAGAGAATTTGGTACAAAGTGCTCGAAGTGTTTAAGAGTCATCCAGCCCACGGATTGGGTAAGAAGAGCCAAAGAGAACGTGTATCATTTGGCTTGTTTTGCCTGTGACAGTTGCAAAAGACAATTATCAACTGGAGAGGAATTCGCCCTGCAAGACAACAAAGTTTTGTGCAAGACGCATTATGTCGAAGTCATCGAAGGCGGTCCTTCAAGTGGTACGTCAAATTTAAGTCACTTTTTTGCTACTTTCTTTTCTCTATTTTCTATTGACAAAAATAATCTTCTTGTTGGTTTTACTTTTTACTAAACTTAATGCAGTCCAGTTAGATCTATAATGAAATCCCCACACAAGTTATCGCCATAGGATTTAATATGAGAAACTCATACTGGCCGCTACGGCATAAAATAACGAAAAAGTAACGACGAGCAATTTCCTACTATGGCTGGATCCCCACAGCTTTGTAAATCTGTCCATTTTCCAAGTGGCATTATTATTCCGACCAATTGACCGATAAGGTAGTTGTGAATAGTGAATTGTTCAATGATGAATCCCCAGAGAGGTCATGTGTAACATGTAAAAGAGGCAATTTCACAGATTTACTTTCTGACAGCTAAGGGTGTCTGGGTGTCATCTGTGCTCATAATTTTATCCCTTTAAGGAATGAAGGAAAATTCTGAACGATCCTAATTTCTAAAACTCAGTGAATATATTTTAAAACAGTTTTGAATAGTTCGATTAAGCTAATGCAACAAAAGACCTGGTTTTCACATTTGTTCAAGAAAGTTGATAGTAAGGCAAAAAAATTGGACCACAAAAATATGTCTAATTTAAAAACCTTCCGAGTAATGACAAAAACATACCCATACTCAATTTCCCCTGTGCTAGTTGGACATTTACTTGGTGAAAAAAACTTTCAAAAGCTTAGCGAATGGCTGTTCCTGTAAAATAATTCAAGAAACAAAGATTTAGATTTATGGAAGGAATTTGGACAGATCTAAATCAAATTAGATAGAAGCGGAGGGGTAGGCATTGAAGGATGGGCCGCATCGATAATTCACAAGTCAATGACACTCTGACTTCTGGACACCATGCCAAAATGAGCTAAATCACAATCAATTTTGCTAAAGGAAAATTGCATTTTGCACATCTTGACTTTTGCAAATGACTGCCAAGTTTGAGTGGAAATAACTTAATTTTATTTTCCTTGACCTTATGCAATAGTATTATGACGCATTCTCATTTGTCGTACTTTATGTAATGTTATAATAAAACGCAAGACCTTTGGATCTTTTTCCCGGACGAACGTAACTCTTCTCAGTGAAATAGTTTCATATCTTTACCAATTTTTTCCATCTTCAGAAAATGAGAGCACTTCAAAAAATAAAACAAAGCGAGTGAGAACGACATTTACAGAGGAGCAGATACAAGTGTTGCAAGCAAATTTCCAACTGGATTCCAATCCAGATGGCCAAGACTTGGAACGAATAGCACAAATTACAGGGCTCAGCAAAAGAGTAACACAGGTAATAATGAATTGTCTGTGTACGGTACAATATCCATCTAAAAGCGAATGGCCACAGTACAGGCAGCAGTCCATGCACAGGTCATTTATCCTTGTGATCAAAACAAAACTTCAAGTGAATGCTTTGCTGTCAGATGTAATGATTTAATTAAAATATTTAAAACGAGTTACAATTTTTTTGTAACAGAACTAAAGAGTAAATTTATAATTCCGCTTTGTCTTGTGTAAAAACCCAAACTTCCCATCAATTGGCATAAAAGGTCAAACATTTGAGTTTTTCTATATTTCGTGATTTTCTGCCAAATCATGACAGAATTCTGCCAGCATTGACATACAATGGGTGGCAACCATTAAATGTCAATGCTGGCAGGCAGGATTCTGCCAGCATTTGGCAGAAATTAGGAAATATAGAAAAACTCAAATGTTTCTAATTTGTAATAAAATGCACCTAATTAACCCAATTAACACCTAATTAACCTAATTAACAACAGGTCTGGTTCCAGAACAGTCGCGCCCGACAAAAGAAGTGCCAAGGTCAAGGCCAAGGTCAAGGTCAAGGCCATGGAGCCCAAAGAAGCCCTGCATCTTATAGCACTGGTAGATCAATGTCTTCTCCTACCTCCCCAAGTCACAGTGATTATTATATATGGTAAGTTACGTGTCAGTCTTTATCTTATGTTATGTAGCAGTGTCAACAATTAGCCGTTTCAGTGGGGATACAGGGTATTCCAGAATGGAGGAAGATGTGGGGGGGGGGGGGTCGAAATGCCAAATCTCAAGGGTCAATACCTGCACCACCTAACTCCACCAATGTTTTGCCTTTACAATGCAGTTTCCCCTAAACGGATCAGAATTTCATCGAATTCAATTAATCGTGTGAATTCATGTAATCTGATAAATCACTGAAGCTTGAATTAGAGTCAATTTAAAGTTCCTCTCTGTTATCTGTGTCTTCCTGGCACTGTGGTAGTATCGATGTCTCTTACACAAGAGTTAGCAGATTCAAATAATGTAATCTTTCAATTTTAAATTTTTTTTTATCATTGAATTCACTCAAAACATTTGGGAATTGTAGGAGCTTACTGGCCTAATAGCTGTGGACGGTTAAAGTAATTTCTCGTCCACACGAAGCTCCGCTTGCATTGTTCTTCAGAAATGTTCTTTGTGACTTCTCCCTCAAGTCAATTGATTTGCATTGTGGTGAGACAGGGTAGCTATTTTATTTGGGAACATTTTGAAGAAAATTACTAAAGATTTCCGACAAGGGCGAAGTCAATGTGAACAAGAGGTCCCCCACTGCCTGAAGCAAACTGGAAACAAAATAGATATTATGTCTGTGAATGGGGGTCCACAACATTCTATTTTGATCTGCACTTAAGGGTTCTGCCACACCCCTTTGGATGTCAATGGAATGTAGCATAAGAAGAACATGCTTAAGGAGAGCTGAAACAAAAGTTAATGCAGGACAATTACGTACAATTATGGGTCATTATTGCCAGTAACAACCAAAACACTTGAGTGAAGGGTAGACATTAGGAAGGTGCAGGCCTACTGCAGTAGGCAATTTTACAGGCGGAGTAGGAGCCTGGGCGCTTTGCCGCTACTGCTCGTGGATGTCAGCTCCACTACACGACCCTCTACGTCAACAACTGTCACTTTTCTCTTTGCTAAGCCTCTAATTACAAGATCCTTCTCTCATGACCTCAAATTATAGATCACATTTAATTGTTGGATGTTGGAAGATTAATTGCATCGGACTGAGCAGAAAGGATGGTTATGTCATGAATAAAATCGATATAATGATTTAATCAAAGACGAAGGAGGAGGTTGGGGTTCAACTAACTCTCTAATTGTTGAAGCAAGAATCGATGAAAATGGGCTATTTTCTACTTCCGGCATGATTTTCCTTTCATTTCACTCCCGCGACTTTATTTTTGCGCAGAAGAAAGTGCTTTCGTGTCTTTTAAACATGCATATCAAAGAACTCTCTCACATCGACTTTCTCAGTAATACACTCCAGGTGTGGCGTGCAGGGTAGAGGAGTCATTTTTTATCCATAATTGCTTTGTTTGAAGTAAAGGCCAGAACGTCAAAATTTTGGATTTATTTTTGAACGAAGAATTAAATACCAACTCTATGGAATCAGTCGGGCCTCTAGCAAAAAGGAAAAATAGATCCACTTTACATGAAATACTTGTCACTGAAAAGAAAACGAGGGACTGTGGTCGAATTTTGTTAGATATCAAGCGAAATTTCAATTTTTCGTTTTTCGAACATGTAAAGTTCATTTCAAGTTCCTACAAAAACTGTTTTTACTTTATTTCAGATCTCACTTACGGTCGTTTGTAAATCGTTTTCAAAGTAAGAGAACCTGCCAGAGGCTCGTAACCACGGAGAATTCACGACTGGGAAGTGGCGCCACGTAGTGTAGAAGTTGGGCACTAGATGTAGACACGCGGTTGTAACAGCTTGTGCAAGAAGCTGCCATCTGATATTAGACGTGTAGTTGTGCTAAACTGTTACAATATATCTTTACATTGTGAAAAAAGCCAAGTAGCTGGAAGTTTAATTAAGAAAATATAACTGTTTTAGACATTTTTCAACACCAAAGGAAAAAGCCAGATTCCGTATTCAAGAAAATGTAATTTCACAATCTTGAAACCAGGTTTATTACAGAAAATGTTGAGACTTACTTTCTGGATTTTTTTCTCAGCGAAGAGGAGAAATAGATTCTCTTTGCTGAGAAATAATTGTAACTGAAATATTGTCAAAAGTCGAAAATTATCCTTCGTCTATGATTTTCAGAAAGTGAAAAAGTATAGTATTTACATATGCTAATATTATTATATGTGATGTACGAAGACGTTCAAATTGTATCGTATGATAGATTAACTGCGCATTGAACACAAAGACTTATCTAAGTAACTATATGAAAGGCTCAAATAAAAAGTTTCTTTGTGAGAACTATTACAAAAAATATGCTGGTCAGTTGGAATTTTCACAGCCTTATTGTTTTATTTCTGAATCCCCGTGTCAACAGATCCTACACATTGCATGTACATTAATTGTGAGCGCGCAATCTTAAATTATGTTTGTGTACAAATGTAAATTATATTATTGTGTGTCGATGAATAAATTGTTATGTTTTCGATATGGACATAAAGAGAACTTGTTTATTTCTCTCATAATATTTGAATGCGATAGAGAAGCGGAACACATAAATAAATTTAGTATTTCAGGTAGGCCCTCCTTGGTTGTATACAAAACTTATTCCTTTTACGAAAATGACTAAGCCGCAAACTGGTAAAATGCAGAGAATTATTCATTCGTTTCAGTTCATCTCAAGAGAAAACACACGGCAGCTTTGCTGAAGTTAACATTTGATTGATGGAAACGGAATTCACGGAATAGCGCCCGTTCAGCCTCTGTAACTTACAGAAAGATGCCTATAATTTTTCAATTACCACCAGCGATTGTTTTGATTATACAATTGACATATGAATTTAGATAGACGTGATGTAACGTTAGCTGCATGGAGATGTAGGGGCCGATAACTTACTAGTAACCTTTAGCACCTAGTTCTATTTGTCTAAATTATTTCTACCATAAAGCCTAATATAAAGCAGGTGAACAAGCTTTCCATTAAGACGTTTATGAAGCGATTTCTTTCCTATTGCGATCCCATGTTCGGTCAGAGGTCAGAATTTCAACATCTAGTCCTACAGGTGCGGATCTAGTAATGGGGAACGCAGGTCTCTCGTGGGAGGGAGGACGCCAAATTAGAGTTTTTCACAATCACACAAAGTTGGCAATGTTGGCATTATTGCCAACTTTGTATTCCCACATATTTGCAGTTTTCTTCTTTATTTGCATCAATTGTTTCTTGTAAGTATGAAAATAGAAATCAAGGGGTATGTCAGGATTTCACTTCAAAGTTAAATGCTTTATTTGAGCTAAATGATTTTTGATGGCAGAGGCAAAACAAAGTTGGCAATGTTGGCATTCTTGTATTGCAGAGAGTTTGTGAAAAACTGTATTATGTGACTGTGCTGGGTGACTTACATGTCTCCCGCAAATATAGTTAACTCTTCCATGTTAATCAATATCATCACCTGAATTAAAGCTCAGTTCAAATTAAGATGACAAAAGAACGTGTAAAATTGAGAAGCATCATGGTAAGCTAATATCTTTGAAAAACAAACATCACAGGTTAGTAATTTGCGTTCATTTAAACTTTATTTGGTCATTTTAACATTGTACTGAAAGCAATTTTGCACTTCTAGCTGGTGCATTTATTCCATATTAGATTGACTTAGAAATATATTCTTTTTTGGGTGATGAATAATCACCTTGCCAATAGAATATATCATTAATTTAACAATATTTGATTGTTTAAACACTGTAATGCCAATGAATTTGCAGTTGTATTATGTACTTTTTACTTGAAACATATCAAGTTTGGTTAAATTGAAATCCTGTACACGCAACAACTGTATTAAAGTACATATTTCTATTGTAAATTTCTATTGTTAATTTTGTTGATGTATTTGGTCATCAAGTATTTTCCTTTTTTGGATGATGAATATATATAATCATCTGGGCACTGGGAAACATCAAACACATTTGTTGCAATCAATGTTGTTACCCCTGCAATTAATCCAACTAGTAATATCATTTTTATCATTTTTAGGCCTGCCCAGGGTCACCTTTGTTGGCTGAATTATTGAAGATATTGCCTCGGAGGTAGCTAAACATTTGTCCTGTCATTAATTAAGCAATTCAATCAATAATAAACCCAATTAGTTTAATGTTTCACAAAAAAATCACTGGTAATGCATGGTATATATATGTGTCTGAGTGTGTGTGCAGATGACCGGAGCTTTCACATGTTTCCAGGTAATTAAACAGTTTTGTCCTTCAGTCCAGTTTTAATGTGTATGGCTCAAAATTATTAAAATCAAAGAAATGGTTATTTATTTATTTTCATATGTGTGCAATCAGTCACAAATTCGTCCAATAAACTGTTAAAGTTGGATCAAGGGTTTGATCTTTTCATTGTTGGTAGGTCAGCTAAGGTAACTTGGATAATTTGAGTACTTAATTCACCATATGTAAGTTACAAATTATGAAAATAATCACCCTGGCCAGTGAGTTCAATCGGTATTAAATATGCCATCGTGATTCTACCATAATTTCAAAAAAAAAACACGAAAACGAAAAAAAAGAGTAAGTTAGGTGGGGGGGGGGGGGGGGGTTGTGCCAAGGGTCCCCCTTCCACCCACCAAGGGCTTGGAAAAAGAATACTTTTG
>JBCAUG010395693.1:0-16357 GCA_038406175.1 Haplosyllis leylae
GGACTAGACCTGAGTACCCCCCCCCCCCGGGACTTGCTACGCCGCGGTCGGTATGCCTGTTGCGTTCACGCAGGAGGACTTTCTTGTTTTCAAAATATAACCATTGTTATTGTCATAACAACTATCCTACAGCAAACAAATGTCTGATGTGCAATAGCAAAATGTCTGAAATGACAAAACCATGACTGAGACCATAATTTTAAAACCATGACTCAAGTACATAGTGAGATATATCTCGGTTAAAAAGACCACCCACTAACCACGAGCGATTTCATAATTTTCATTTTACTCTGTGTAAGTGGGACCAGCATTGTAATTTGTTCTTGTTTTGGTCGATACTTACTTTGCGCCAGAGACCTTAAAGATATCGGCCCAGTGATCTGGATCAAAGAACTCCGCTGTGAAGTCGGAGGCGAAGTCGGCGTACGTCCAATCCGGTTTGTAGTTATTCTTAAGGAATTGTTTCACGACTGGGTTACCAGTCCTCATGTCTTTCCACAGGAAAGCACTTTCATTGTCTCCGAACGCAGCCACTGAAAACACCCCCCAGTGCATGAAAATCCCAACCTTGGATTCATCATACCAGGACGGCAGCGGTCTGGAATCGATGGATGCCCAGTTCGGTTCATATTGAGCAGAAACAATGCTCAAAACTGAGGTGATCCACAGAATTTTCATTGTTGACATTTCTGTGGTTCGGTAGTAAAACCGTTTTTATGTTTGATGCACTGGCACAGATACAGAAGTCCAATTTTTTGGACAGAAGTCACATGAGCGAAAAATGTACAGTAGATACATTTATGCTTTGTAGTTATTTGGGTTATCTGTTGTAACAGGCATATTTTACCATTTATTGTCCAACTACTTTTTATGTTGCAATATCCCTGTGAGATCAATAGGTCACATTGATATCAGATATAGTCGAAGTTACTGAATGATGGCTATGAAAGGTGCGTTGTATCGGGTACCTTTTGTTGTAATGAACAAATAAGATCAGTTACCGTGTATGTCATTACAGAGTGACTGTTGTTTGGACGTCTACGGTATGTCTTGTATAATTTTCCGTGTTGGATTCATGTTGTGTGGATTCACGTATGGATTCATGCATTGTCATACGTGTCTCAGATTTCTTTGTCTGAGACCTTTGTTACGCATTTAGTTCAATGTTGTGACTGGATGACATATTTTCGTTGATGTTTTTGTTTTTGTTTGGTGGAAGAGACACTTGTTTAATCAAATTTATTCTTCAGATAGAAGACACATGCAGCCTCACTCAAATCCACACGTTTTGGTACAATGTTTGAGTATGTGGAGTCTGTAACCATGGAAGGACCACTAGAGAAAAAGGGGAAATTTAAGACCTGGTCCTGGTCCAAATATTGGTTTGTTTTGGACGAGGACCAGCTCTGTTACTACAAAGACAGTCAGGTAAGATTAGGCCTAATTTTAGTGCCAGTTACGAATTGCCTGTTACGTGAAATGTGTAGAGCCGCCAACTTTACGGAATTCTTTTTCAAAAGTAATATGTTGTGTGACAATACCAGGGGGAGGGGATACTGTTCTCCCATCAAAAATAATTTAAAGCCCGAGGGAATAAAAACAAGAGCTGTATCTTTGAAGTAAACTTGTTTTGGAAGACTTCCAATTAAAACGATTAGTCATGTAACATTTAATATGTGAATTATTTTTCCAGCGCAACTCGGCGCAAGGGTTGATAGATCTTGGTCAGGCCGAATGTGTCCGAGTCCTGACGAACGTCAACCGCGGATTTCCTTTTGAGATTGTGATGAAATTAGACAGATGCCACGTAATGGTAAAGCAATTGCATTTCTGTCCTATGAATTTTCCAGGAAGATTTGTAAAGCTGCATACGCGTGGTTATTTAGCTATGTTAAAATTTGTAATCAATGATGTTTTGTGTTATTGTCCTCAGTCAGCAGAAACAAAAGACGATCAGAATAAATGGGTGAAGAAAATCCAGCACGCCATGATGTTGAGTTGGCGTCGATCGTCCAGCATGCAAAGGCCTAGTTGGTGAGCGAAATTTCCTGGTCACATGGAATTACAGAAAGAAGAATAACACGTTTTCTGATATCAATCTTGGAAGATTAAGAGTCAAGATGCAATTTCCTTTTGATTTATACGTGTCACAATCTCTTCCACACGCGTAAATTTTGTTTTTGACATGGAAATCTAATGCTGTCAATTTAGCAAATAAATCGTCGTTTGTTCTCTTTCAGTGATTCTTGGAGTGAAGACGAAGATTTAATCAAAAATTTGAACGCGTTGTTGAGTGAGTCGCAACAGCAGACGAAATCGGAAGATGTCTTCAATAACAATGCTGAGCGAGTGTCAAAGTTTCCGAAACGAAGAACGAAAATAATTTCCTCTGACGATGAGTTGGACTCTGATACAGGATCAAACATTACCAGGGAGAAAACAAGACCCAAAGTGCCAAACAAACCCCAGAGGCTACCCTCAGCTGGGCTTAATTCAGACTCACACGGTGGAGTTCCGAGGTCACCTGCACCACACCCGAGTGCACCAAAATCACCAGCACCAAACTCCAGTGCACCAAGATCACCAGCACCAAACTCTAGTGCACCACATTCACCAGTGCCACACTCTGTTGGTGCACCAAGATCCCCAGCACCACATTCCAGTGCATCAAATTCACTCTCAGTGCATTCTGGCAGTGCACCAAGGTCACCCGTTTCCCCCAAAACACCAACAAAAAGTCCAACGTTGCGCCCCACCACAGCTAAAAAGCCGCCGCCTCCTGTGTCACCCAAACCGAGCAATGAGAGTAGGACGATCCACATTGCAAATGCCCCCAGTGTTGTTTTCAATAGGCCAGCTGTTCCTCCGAAACCTGCAAGAAAAAGTGCGCCGCTGTCTGAAAGTCATAAAATGACCCTGGTGGATGACCGAAAAAGATCTTCGTCCTTAAGTGCGGCGCAAGAAGCAGGCATGGCTTCACAGGATGAAGTCTGTAAAACAAACAGCATTATAGTTCTGCCCAAAGACGACAAGTCGAGGAACTCGCACACTGTAGAGCTGCAGAAGTCAGGAGACGCCGAACAAGGTCAGATAACGTATCCCATGTCCATACTGCGGAGGAAGCCGGTCAGACCGGAAGCGCTCAAGTCCTGCAGTGACGTAATAGACGCTGACGCTGATAGCATAGATCTGGAAAGTTTAAGTGGCGAAAGTCACACGTCAGAATACAGGGAGTCTATTTTCGAATCGCCGATGTTAAAACAATTCAAGAAATCGCAGCATTTTCTCATAGATCAAGATTCCCTGCCCGATTATCATAAGTCTAACACAAGCAGCACCGAGTACTCAATCGCTAGTATTTCGTCAGAAAGAGACAGTCAGGGTTATGATCCAAGTATATTACGAAGGCCTCGAACGAGATCTAAATCCTCTGAGTCCTCGGCCGGTGAAGAATCGCCAACGACTAAAGTTGCACCGCGATACTCGAAACATCCCATAGCGGCAAACAGTGCACAGGTTTTTTCTTCCCCGACCAAGCAGAAACTGGGCCTCAAGAGATCCAACGCCAAACGAACGAAAACGCCGCCGTCACCGAACACAAAACTCACCCAACACAAGTCATACGATCCCAAAATGCTGAGACAACTGAAAACGAAGCCGTCCTCGGCGCAGATGATGGCACAACGCCATAGCGACGCCTCGGGCGGATACACCAACTCGGATGAGTTCGAGGAGGAGGACGAAGACTCGGACTCTGAGCACGAAAACGAGTACGAAGCGATCTGGAACTGGCAGACGGCCCGGCGCGACCGCAAGGTGACGGAGACCGTCAGTCTCACCGCCGAGGACATGAACTTCAACTTCCCGTCCATTCCGCCCATGCCGTTCCCGAGACTCGAAATGCGGTTCGACTCACCGTTTGATGAGATTCGTCGCTTCCTCGCGTACAATCGGGGACCCAATGAAATATTTCCGGTTCCACGAAAGTCCGAGCGTGGAGGCAAGGCCATGAGCAAGTTGAAACTCATACTGAGTAGATTAGCGTCAGTGTAACTTAAAGATTTTACAAAAAAGTTAAAGCCGCCGTATCAACTAATTTGACACGCTGGACACTCCGGTTGATTAACCAAGAGGGGTGTACGTCAAGCCTGAATTCTAAGCGCACAGTTTGGGGCCAATCGAAAGAAATTCTCAAAAAATATGAACTCACCAAAGCGGTGATAGCAATTTTTAGACATAATATATTTTTGTTACATCTATATTTTTGGGGGTTAGACCTCTTTCTATTGTACAAGTAGCTTGTAAATGATTTATCTATTATCAAGGAAATAACCGTGAAAACTAACTTCCCCCTCAACAGCACTTGAACAAAATAATGTAACCGTCTCTTAATGAGAAAAAAGCTGAGTCTTCCGTACACACTAGTTGCGTATGCACGTTATGATTTTCTGCACATACAGTAATATGTGATAGTTATATGAAACTTGTGATGCGTAGATACTTAAGCCTCTGTAAAGGAGATACTCGCGAACCATGTTCGTCATCAGTGTTTTGTTTGTTGCAAAAAATACTCATTTTGAATACACTTCATTTCGGAACATGTATTCTTAAAAAACGGCCTAGTTTCTGGTTAACTGTTGTTTAGATTTCAGTCACATCTTGATTTGGTTTATTTTTTGCATCAGTATAGCGGCTACTCAAATCCAATGTGACATGACGTTACTTCAAGCAACAAAGGTTGATATTTTATTGTAAAGACTTGTTGTCCGAAGTACGTTGAAATAAATGTCCAAATGAGGTGTGTGAGTTTCTTGAATCAAATAAATGGGGCATTGTTTGAAAGTGGTGCTCTTCGAATGAGGTTTCCCCCATGACATATTGCTTACAAATTTGTTTTGGAATTATGTATCAATTGCAGTAGGGTGACCACGGCACAGGGAAAACACATAATTTTTATATTCATTTTTTAGACGGTAAACACAGGAAATTTGCCAAAAATATTATAGTATGATTTTACACACGGAGTTGAGCTCCAACACAGGGACATTTTTGAAGTTTTAAAAAGTAAAGGACATATCACAGTTGTGGGATGTAGCTACAATCTATTGGCTTTTTGAAGCAAACTTTGAGTTGGGCAATAATGGAATAAAATTTTTCCAATTGGCTCCAATTCATTTGTGATTGTAGTTTAGAGAATAATAGTAGTAGTTAACTCAGTGGTAGTGAAATAAATGTAGTATTTTGAAGCTGAGAAGACAAAACAAATAAAAAGTTGAAACCCCAGGGAAACACACACAAAGAATTTTAACTTGAAAGGAGTGTGGCCACCCTGAAACGCCTGCTTTTATCAGATTATTTCACATTATTATTTGTTGTGCATTATATTATATGACCTGAGTTTTGAAATACAGTGCTGAATCATTTTTAGTATCGGAAGAATCACTAGCATTTGAACTGGACGGTCCCTGATGAAACGATCTGTAGAGAAGCAATTAATAATGACATCGAAGCTATTTTTAGGTAACAAGTTAGAAGACATGGTCCATGTGATGAAATCTTTCTGTTTATGATTTTGATAATGTACTACTTATATCCATTATTCACGTTGATGTTTGCATGTGTTAACAAAGGCAACTTTTTATGACCAGCTTGTTATTGTCAGAAACAATAGTCTTTACACAGATTAATCTTTTCGATTAGCTGAACACAAACTTAACTGTCATGAGCAAGTGTTTTTTTTTTTAAAAGATGTTGTTAGTTTACTGTGTGTTTACATTTACATAGTCCACACGAAGTTTTGTCACAAGCAAATACAATCCATTTATGTCCTAAATAACTGGATCCTTGTTTCTACGATGCCATCATGGCTGTCCAACAAGTGCACGCGTCATTCCTTGCGAGGTAGAAACATTACAAAAACAGGTGTAACCTTTGAATTGTTACCGCCCGCGTACGTAGTACGACGGGAAAGGTAATGTTTTCACAGGCGTAAGGTGGGGTACCCCCCCCCCTCCCGGCTGAGATGGGGTACCCCCCCTGGCTGAGATGGGGTCCCCCCGCCTGAGGTGGGGTAACCCCCCCCCCCCCGGGGATAGGTCAGCTACGTGGCGGGGAGTATGCCTCTTGCGTTCAGCAGGAGGACTTTCTTGCTACGTTTAGTCTTCACTCGGTTCCGCTTACATCGAGTTCGGTTACAACGAGATTTCTTTGCATCAAAAACAAAACATGTGGGAAAAATTAAGTTTGCAACGAACAGTTTCTTTGTCATCTTTTGCTACTTTTAGCAGAACCTAGTATACTTCCATATCAAAAGTAATAAATAATGTTTATACAACATTGAGGAAAAACCCATTTGAGAACAAAGAATATTTCACATTTATTTCCGTATTTGTACCAAATATGTATTTACACTGTCTTCACACATATATTTTTTGTACTGAATCTTTTTACGTGTACTCTGATAACATTGTGATACAAATATTTTAAAATAATAAACTGAAATAATTTTGGATAGTTGTCGTTTTACGAGTTGAAATGTAGATGTTGACAGTCATTGAGAAACTAACGAAAGTCTAAAACATTCCGTAATGTTTGCTTTGAAAGGTCATCCAATTAATATCTTTCAAAGGAAACCTTTTTAACTGTGATATTTTTTGGTGTATCAATGTGTAATTTTGAAACAATTTGACATGTTTTTCTCTAGATTTTGTGTAAAAAAGGATATTTTGTTTTAAATTTTCAAAAAGTTTTTTTGAGTTGTAAATGCGATTTGTAAAAAATTATTCTTTTTCGTAACGTCGGTTGCCGAATTTGCGGAACGCTTTACCGATGAAGTGCGACGCCCTTTTTAGAGCAACAGGCCTCGGCTCCTGCAAGAAGAAAGAGAAAAACTATTGAGGTTATTTTTATTGAAAACTGTAAATATTTAGGGAACTTGAATCGCGGGTACCCTAATGAATCGTTCGCACTTGACGACAACGATGTGGAATTTCATGTTGTCAGGAATAGGTGCATCACCCATTTTTTACAAAAAGAAAATGGGTTGCATGGTTACCAATATTACTATTCACACTTGACGACCCAAAAATGATCTGACGACACAAAATTTCCACGTCTTTGTTGCCAACTGTAAACAGTCCCTGATGTTCATAAAGGAAAAGGTTTCCGTCCACATTACTACCAAATTTTACTTATTCAATGATTTCTTAAAAGGATGTCAATACGTGTAGCCTCTTTTATGCGTCCACACCATTGAGTCGTTAGCTTCCATGTATCGCCGGTTATTAACGTTCCTATTACTCTGGGTGGTAGGATCCTCGAAATACGCACTCTGACTACCCATGGCCAGACACTCTGGGTCCAACTACATGATCATAAAGGGAGGGCATGAGCTATCTAGTCCTTCACACAGCAGTCCTTGTCCTACTTACTAAAATACCTCCAATGACTGGCAGTCACTTAGGGTCATTGGTAAAACTCTGGCTCTCTATTAAGGACAGTTTCCTCCTTCATGGAGGTCGACTCCTGACAGTCGGAGTGAACAGATAACTTGGACTAGTTGGCTAATTTGGCAAGTTTTTGAGGGCTCCTCTGGGAACCTAAGAGAGTCAGATGACATGGTCACCAAGTACGTTCAACTCAGGGAGGACTCAAGTATTTATACGGGGATTTGGAAGGCATGACATGTGGGAAATAGTCTCTAAGTAGACAGAGTACAATTCCACATGTCCTTCCTGGGGGAATGGTTTATAATGAGTTAAACCCATTATGCGCCATATCCAGAGGTCGGAGAACATTTAAAAGGCTATCACAGTGTGGATGGACTTGAGGTCGGAGTAGGACAAGGTCGGAGTGGGAGATTTTACCGTGACACATGCAAAGGTCCGTTCATACCAAGGAAAAATGATCCGAGATCATAACTTTTCTTTGATGTCTGTGACGTCACATTCGCATTTTCGGCACGATCGGACCCAATGTTTGAATTTCGGGACATTTTGCGGCTGAGTAGCGAAAAGGTCCGAGTGATGAAATTGTAATAAATCTTACGCACCATGTCTGGTATTTCGTCGGGAACTTCCCTGAGCATGGCGCCGACTTGTGATACGTTATAGACGGAGGCCTCTCGTTCAGGAACCTCCTGTACGTCCAGCACATCCGGGACGGAATCCAGACCTTGCAATTCCGCATCATCTGATTCAACCTAAAGAATATAACATGAATCAAGACATAAGGGACCTGTGGAGTATTCATTGCGTTCAATCATGCTTAGCTATTTATGCTGTAGATCAAATCTGTATTTTTCAAGTGTGTTTAATGTCCGTAAGGTTTTAATTTGGGGCAGACATCACCAAATGTCTAAAAACTGGTAATGATACACGAAACCCAAATATTTAGAAAAAAAAATGGGGGCCAAAAATGTCATTGTCACGACGTCAATTTTCAAGGTTAAACCTCTTTTAATTTTGTCTTTCACCAATCGTGAATTGGTCGTCTGTTATTAAAATCGTCTTTGAGGAAATAGAGAAATTAACGAATTTGTCAACAGATGCTTTAAATTTCGTTTTAAATTGTAGTTTCATTGATAACATACGTCGTCGTCGTCGTCTGGGACGACACCCGCTTGACGCTCGAGGTGGCTGACGACAGATGTTGTACTTGGCTGAGTCATTTCTACGATGTTCGATGCTCTGCTCATTTGACTTCTGTCGATTCCGGATGAAGTGTACTGCGGAGGAATTGAAGACCACATCATGTTGTTGTTCATTCTGAAAAAATAACATGACCTCTGGATTTTGGTCGTACAGTGCAAATTCGGGGAAACGATTACTTGGATTTACCATTTATTAGTTAATTCGTAGATGTAGGCTTTGGAAACTTAAGTTTAAATTGTGACGGAAAAGAATGTTAGTTTTATTCGAATCTAACGGGATCTTACATTTTATTACCGCCCGCATCCGAAGGATGAGGGAAGGTAATATTTTCAGTTTTTTTGTCAGTCCACAAGGGGGTACCCCAACCAGGCCTGGACTGGGGTGGAGGGGGTACCCCAACCAGGTCCAGATGGGGGGGATACCCCAGCCAGGTCCAGACGGGGGGGTGGGTACCTCAGCCAGGTCCAGGCAGGGGGTACCTCAGCCAGGTCTGGACAGGGGGTGTACCCTCCCCCTGGCTTGGATGGGGTACCCCCACCTGGGACAGGGTACCCCCCACCAGCTGGGATGGGGTATCCCCCCCCGGGATAGGGGCGGACGGTATGCCTCTTGCGTTCACGCAGGAGGACTTTCTTGTTCACATTCTAATTTCAGAGTAAAACCAATCGTAATGTAATGACAGCGAGAAGGTGTACCTGGAAGACGGAGCCCTGCTGGGATGAGCCGTTTTGCTGCGTGGAATCCTTGGGTAAGGCGTCTTTCTCTCGGGTACAGGACTGGGTTGAGGGGATACTTTGCAAACTTGACGGGACGATCTCCCATCAGAATAATCCATACTCATGACACTGAATGGTCGCTCAGAATCCTGTTAATTATAGGTTACAACGTTTTGTGATAAGGTGTTAGGTTATCAAAGAGAAGAGGTAAAATATTCAACATTCCAAATTTCCTACTCAGAGATGCAAATTTTGATGAATATTTTTTGAATAAGATTTAATACCCTTCTCAACTTGCATCATATGCCGACTTTTATTCGCCTTTGATGCTTTGCAATTACCTTAAAAACAACCTCTTTGAACGAGGCACCCGCTTCAGTTTCCGCGAAGTTGACCATGTTAGTTTTGCTACTGATAGCATCAGGTTCCAAGGTAAAGGCATTGGCTTCACTTTTCGGGAAAAAGAAAGCGACACCTTCATCGCTTACAAATTGTTCAGTAACAAGGTCACTACGTGAAGGTAGTTCTCTTTCTTGAGCGGAGAATTCCTCTGCTTGTTTTGGTATGTTTATGGCCGGTAGAGGGGGCTTGGGTACGTTTTGTGGTTTCCAGTTCGCTGCTTCCGTTTCGTCACGTGGTATCATAGGAACTGATGCGAACACAAGGCTGAAAGAAAAGAGCAATTCATAAGCAAAACATTCTCAACACAGAGATGCGGAATTCAGAATTCCAAGTACAGTTCTGTAATTGTGTAAATTCTTGAAGAATCCCTTTTCAGTAAAACCACTCTGATGGTGGTCACTCAAAACCTGCTGTGAAGAGACAAAGATCTGTCGACAGCTGTACCTTTCTTCGGGATCTGCCTTCTTCTGTGGAACTGCTTGGGCTTTCTTTTGTCTGGATTCCTTCTCCAATTCCCTGATACAACTAAGCCGAGTTTGCATCTGAAAAGTAAGTTCATCAGTGAAAACATTGATTAAGACTACAACCAAACCTTCGCTTACTTTCTCAACAGCTTTCCATTTTTAATCAATGTGAACTGTTTACGGAAAATTTATTGCTTCCGAAATAGAAAACACAAGTCACAAATTGTCAAGCAAAAGGGTCCATCTTCATATCACACAGATGACTTTCCTTCTATGTCTGACTAACATCTGGTTGAAAAAGTACGAGGGAAAGGGATTAGACTGCCATAGTGTCACACTCGAGAGAAGCAAGTCAGAGTAATACATTGTGTGCAAATGGCAAAGCATGCAAGCACTGGGATTCACCCTGACTTTGAACCCAGGGCAGACGTCACCAAAAGCGCAATATGGATAAATACAGGGGACCCACAAAAATTAACAATAAGCACCAAATGAATTAAAACTGTAAATTGATGGTTGTAACACGTACGATGTGTTTGAGATCCCTGATATCTCTGAGCATCTGCGCCTCTACGTCCTTGGTTCCGTCGAACTCAAGCCCGTTGTTCTGCATGTCAATCTCCAGCTGCCTCGTCTGACTCGACCAGATCTGCATCAATTGGCTGATATGCACCTGAGAATTTGGAAACCGAAATAAAAAACATTCACCTGGGATAAATGGCACTTTTTTGAACGTTCGTGCTGTTATTAAAACAAAAACTAAATTAGATTAGTTTGGTTTTTGCGGCCTATTCAATGGAATCATTGTTTGAAGATCAATGGTCCACGGAATCGGTGGATTTTTACCTTTTCTTTTTGCATTGAATCCAGGAGACTTTTTACTGTGGTTGGGAGACCATGAAAAATAGGTGTCAGAGCTCCTGGTCTTTTCTTTTGGAATTGGTAGAATGGCTGGTAGGGGAAGGAAAGTTTTCTCTGCAGCAGGTGACCGAAGGAACTCTGTTTCTGATCCTGGCAGGAGGAAGCACTGGATGTGTTGGTTGTACGAACTTCATCAAACACCTCCTCGCTACGCGTGATTGCTGGTGCAAAATTTGTGGGGAAAGCGGGGTCCTTTTTCCTTACATAAACATCAAAATCGACACTTTCATTTCTCTACATCAGCAATATGAAGTCAGATTTCTTCACTAAGATAGTTCCGATTAGATACATATTAGAATAAGACGTATTACCAAATCAACTGAGCAAGTAGTGCTATTTTAAAATTACTTTAAAATCATAAAATAACATTAATACTCGTGTTTTCCTATTTTGGTTTTGGATCTTGCTGAATTAGATGAATTAGACTAATTCATCTAATTGCACATAGATACTAGAATTGACTATTCATGGATAGGCAAACTCTTCATTTGTATTATCCATGGAGCAGTTCACTTTTCATGGATAATGTAGCATTATACATGGATAGTGCAAAATGAATGAGCACTCTCCATGGATAGTAAAAAATGAATTTGCATTATCCATAGATAACTAAATACATTATGTGTGGACAAATTACTATTCATAGATAACAGATTCCAGTATCCATGGAGCACTTGTCTTATTCAACTAATTAGACGAATTCACCTAATTTCAAAACCAACTTGATGGTTTCCAGTATAATAAAAGGATCCATCTGGGGAACCATTACAAAATGATCAAATTAAAAGTGCCTAAGTACACATAATTTGTTTTCGACAATTCTGGTAGATCCGTCAGATGTGTGAATTTTGAAAAGAAAATTTGTACAATTTTGGGTGATCTTACTAATACTGCGAAATTAATTGCAACTTGGGCACATAAAACCGTCCTTACTTGTGATCTGCTCCGAAATGACTGTTGTCGACGGAGGGTTCGCTTGGAACACTCAATCGCCTCTCGGGTCGGTTGCCCTTCGCCTTGTTTCGTGCATTCTCCAGTAGTTCGTGAATTCTCGCGGATTCCATTTTCTCAGCCTCCAGCTCAGCCTTGTTGCTGTCCCTGGCAGCTGCTATTATTGCTCTCATTTCTTCATTCATTTTTGAGTTTCGCACCTTTCCCACCAGAGTTGCCAACCCGTCTTCGGAGTTAACTGTGCTGACTTGATCTTTGGAAACTTCAACGTTGTGAGCTTCTTCATTTAACTTCTGGTGATCAGAGCTTCGCTTCCGCCGAATCTTTTTGTTGTTGTTGTGTTCTTTAACTGTTTTGTCCTTTGGAGTTGGGGGAGGAATTGGTGCGTACAGTTGTTCTGTTAACATTGCTTCCAGATCTGCCAGTTCATCTTTTGCCTGTGCGATGTTCCTTGTGGTGTTTTCTGCTATTTCTTTCTCTTTATGATTTCTCTCCTCCTCTTCTTGCTTCATAAATTCATCCACAAAACCGACATCTTCCTCTACACTTTCTTTTCTTCCCAGCATGAATCTTCTTTGATTGTACACAGACTGATAATAGTCAAAATTTTCATCCTTAATTTCTTCCTTGGGTCTGATTTTCTCCTCCATATTTCTCCTTTTGTAGAACAGTGGTTCGTGGGTGTTATTTTTGCCGATGTCCTTTCTCAGATCATGCCTTGGTTTATTCATTCTTTCGTTCACATCCTTTACTTCTCCGTATCTGAACTCTTCCGGTATTCCACTTCGCTCCTTCCTTCTACCTCGGCTTGATGCTTCATTCCTATCATCCGATCTTCTGTTGCTCCTGCCTCTTCCCTCGTTTTGAAGAAGAGTCTCACTATGGTAGTTGGGGTCATTGTCATGAACGATGAGGCAATTAAAATCATCGTCCAAATCATCATTTAAGTAGGATTTCGGTCTTGCTGCTCTTGGAAGAACTTTCTTGTTGATGGGAACAGGATCTGCAACATAAATCTTAATAAATAACTGGTATAAATAAATGAGATGTAAAAAAAATAGTCTGAAAACAAATTTTAAACCTAGATCTAGTCAGACTTTAGATGATTTGTCTTTGTTCGTGGAACAAAAAAACATCAATTTGTAATTTAGGTTACTTATATTTGATGTCATCAATTAGTAGAAACAGAATTAAATTCGAGAAGGAATGTTTGTGTGCATGACATTTGAATTAAGTTAACACTTCGTTTATTGTTGTGACAATCAAATAAGGTCGATATGAATAGATACTACCTGAAATTATTTTTGGTTTCTGCACTGGTGTTGTTCTGGTAGCGTTGAAAGAAGCATTTTCATCCAGATTATTGATGGCAGCGTCCAACTCGGCTGGGAATACAAAAGGCTTGGGGCGCTCGACTTTAGCAAGGCGACTTGTGTGTTCCCTCTCTGCCTTCTCTCGACTAGCCTTGTACCTCTGCGATCTGTAGTTGGGGTCATACTTGCGTGTGAAGTCAGTCGATCCAGTCTTGGTGAAAAATGAATCGGTCATTTTGGTGAATTTTGTAAAATTTATCTGTTGTTTACATCTTCACCTGTCTTCTGTTTGTATCACCATGGGTTGCGAGGATAGGTAGCTAAGCGACCATCATGACGTCATTTCTACGTGGGCGTCAAATGTTGTCTTTTTGGCGTTTGGTTTGTAACGCGCGCCATGCCATCTTGGGACGTCACGAATTTCGTCGCTAGGCATTGTCTCCATGTAAATACGAAAACAAGGCCGACACAACAGCATGTTAAATAGGTTAGTACTTCTCTTGCATACTTGTGTTTTTCAATCTTTGAAAGTGTCTCTATATTTAGGCAAAGTGGATTTATTGGAACTGAAATAAGTGACAATTTAATTATGAAAAGTAATTCGTTCCTGGGCAAAATAGGAGTATTGTTTGCCATTCAGCAAAGGATAACAAACCATCCAGACAAAGAGAAGTGACCTGACTTGCTCCTTTGTCTTCCAAATTGCAACTGAAGCTAATGGTGAAGCATGGGGAGGAACCCCAAAGTAATAGATGCTGTAGACTTAATAGATTATGTTGCAGTAGCTTTTTGTTCTCAAAACATTCTCAGTGTTTTGTTGTTGTCCTGCAGGCAGTCGAGGTTTTTGCAAATAAGATACAAGTGAATTTCAAAAAGTTTTAGCTTTGGTTTAAGGGTCTAATTTCCTGCGTACTGTGCTAATCTGACATGTGTGAGGAGGGTATCTTCAAACTGAGTGCATCACTGGACTGTTTGGACTTGGATCTGAAAGTCTCAATTACAGATTAGCTCAGTAGGCAGGACCTTAGATTCTTAAACCAATGCTTGTGAGCCGTGAGGTTGATTCCAACTGGAGGTAACTTACTTTTTTGCTGAAAATGTTGTAAAACCTTTACTGTACAAAACTGTCAGATTTTTCTTATTTGCGGAAAAACTCTCAACGTATTGTCGTCAATTTTACGGTTGAAAAGTTGTAAAGTCACGAAGAGCTTTGTTGGTCAAATATTTAGGCTAAATAAGCAGTGACAATGATTAAATGTGAGTAATCTTACACACACACACAAACACCAAAGGAAAGAGCCATAACAGCCAAAGACTGATGTGGTAAAATGAAACAATGTGGATGAAGAAGAATCTTGACAAGCTCTTCAGTCACAAATCCATATTTTACCTGTAACCTAGAATATTAATTTTCGATTCGGTATGCCTTGTTTCCCAAAAAAATTCCACTTCCAGGCAATAAGATGATTTGTTGCCAATCTAATTTATATTGAGATGGTACTGACATATTTTGGAAGCTTTAAGGCTGTTCAGACCGAGCGTCAGCGTCATCGCTAGCGGCAAAATATCAAATGGGTTCTAGACTGATTTTCAAGTGGCATCGCAAGCAATGACGCTGACGCTTGGTGTGCATGAGACAAGTATAAATCAACTTGGTCCTTCACTTGAGGCTGACGCTCGGTCTGAACGGGCCTTTAAATTTTCTGAGAAAGCTCGATTCACGGATGTCCCTGCGGTGAAGCTACAGACGAGGACAATATCAGTGACGTGAAAACGTTGACTTAGTTTGTCTGTAAAGACGTTAAGTCTGCGCATTGAGGACGTTTTGACGTCACCCATTTCGGGACGGTTGCTATGGTAAGGTCGTCATGACGGGAAGCAGGAAGACAAAACAAAAACAGAGCAGTGAGGAAAGGAAATTTAGTTTTTCTAGATTTCAAGAAAAATTTAGATTTTTCATCTGGACAAATGGTATATTTATGGAATATAAACGTGCCTGGTGCTAATGTGTGGTATGTATTTATTTTTGAAGTAAACGCGATCGTTCGACAGGACTTAAGTACTTCTTTCATTCTGGTTCATGCATTGCGGTGTTCATTGTGATTGCGGACACTTTCTTTTAATGGACAGAAATGCCGAACATTTATAGGAAATAAAACACAAGCAAAACATATAAGCAAATGGCATAGGAGTTAAATTCTGACAAACGGCTGAAGGAAATATATTGTTTATTTACTTGAAAAACTCACGATATTCAGTTTATCATGAGTCAAATGGGTCTAGATCTAGATGAATTTTTCAATGCAATTTCTGACAAAGTTACTGCATGTATTGATCTGAAAATTTTACTGTGAGTACATAGAATATATCATAAAATTTTCAGATTGATTAATCAAATAGTTTTTTTGAAAATTGCCTGTTTAGAGACTGGAGCGAAGAACCCTTCCTGGCAGGTGTTGTTGCTGTATCGGCAACCATGGTCTGTGTGGCCAATTGGCATCCCCCATCTTATTTGGCCACACCTCCTCCCCAAATAAACATTTATTCAGACAGTTTATCGTGACTTTTTTCCCCAAATATACAGTTTTATTTTGTGTCTTGGAAGAGTCCAAGAACCAATAGAAATTAAGGATTTTTGGAGGCTTGTGCCCCAACTCATGATAAACAGCAATTATCATGAGTTTTCGAAGTGACAAACTATTTGTCATACCCTGAAGGTGGTATGCCAATTGTTTGTCCCCTGAAGTGCCAAGGGGACATACCATTGGAATACCACCTGAAGGGTATGACAAATGTTTGTCACTGAGAAAGCTCACAATAATAGGTTTATTACTCTGAGCAGTTAAAATGTACTTTTGGCAGCCATATTGCTTTTCTGAAAAAATTGAGAAGTGATTTTTGCAACAAGAAAATTTATTAACAAGTAAAAAATAGGTAAT
>JBCAUG010395804.1:0-16357 GCA_038406175.1 Haplosyllis leylae
GTTCGAATTTCCACTTAATTCGAAGTAAAACCTTGCCGACGAAAGACTTCGATTTAACCGTGCCCAACCTGTAATTGCTAAATCTCACTTTATTACTTCAACGAAAATATTTTTAAAACCCTGCCAAAGTTTTACAACAGTTACCAATTTCATCTACGATTATCAAATGAGGCATCGGATGGCTTCTTTTAAAATCTCTCATGTCTCTGTTTATTACATATATCCACTATTGCTTTGGTTACAATACAACTTGTCAAAGAGTCCAGAAAGTCAAGTGCCGTATTCAACCACCGCTTCAATTTCCTTAATGAAGCAGCATTCTGACCACCATTCTCTGTTTTCATTATTGGTAATCTCATAAACTTAACGTTTATGCATTCCTTTTCTGGTGGAAGAAAACTAAATAGTACTCGTGCACATAGAACATATATTCTAGGTCACATTCCACCATTCTTAAGGTCAAGTAAAACAAATAAAGGAACATGACGTTAATGGGACAGAGATGCAACATAGCTTTATTTGATAGTACTTATGCGAACATATAAACTGATGTTGGAATCCCGAAGAGCATTTAAGGTAGAGAAAAATCATCAATTAAGCCTCTGACAAGATAACCAACTCAGGAAACTCACCTTGTTCTGGATTTTGTTTATTTCTTTATTTCACTTAAGAATGATGAGTGCTGTGTACATAAAATTTACTGGATAATAGTGTGAATAAACCATTACAGGAAAACTTTAGAAATGATTTTAAAACAATTAGAAATTTTACGTAAAAGACAGAGCAAATGACAAGACAACACTGGAAGATTGTGTCTTAAAAAGAACAACTAACTTGATTCTGTTAACAAGAGGTAAAGGACATGATCCTCCTTATGAGGCTTTAAGGAGGAAGAACAAGATGTTGGATCAACTTGGATAAGGAGGGCTAGTTACAAGCTTTTGACATGATAGACCCTGACAAGTACTGACCAGTAAAAGGCCAATGGGTCGAGACACAGTGAATTGGTCTTCACTGTATATGTCATGATCTGTGTACTTAGTCGAAGGCTTTTAGCAGTCCAGACTTGTTGGAGGAAAAGTGGAGAGAGCCGTGAGGATGGGGGTTGGTTGGTTGAGGGGATAGGAGTGATAGTCCCTTGAGTGATAATAGCAGAGTGGTTTGCCAAGTTAGTAGGATGCATTATCAGTGTTGAAAAGAGAGAGCCTTTCCGGTGAACTCCACTGTCCAGCTCCCTTCATTTCCCTCCCGCAAACCCACCGTCTCAGCCAAACTAAACACCTACATGCGGTCATACCAGATTAACTTTTCATAAGGCTCCACCTTAGACGATGGGAAGTTTTTTCTTACTTTTCTGCCCTACCTTTAGTGGCTAATATCTGAACTCTAGCGCCTTCACAAGAAGATGAAGCCTTAATTACAGAACAGCTGAGAGCTAGAAAGCTTCCAAATGAGCTTGGCCCATCAGTGACCATGGCGGCCATGTTGCTGTACTAAATGGACTTCGCTAAGGAAGTCAAAAGCCATTGCAGAAGGTTGGAGCGCCTGCATGCTTCACCTGCTGAAGGAACCTGCTGCTGCAGGAACTAATGGAGCGTAAAGAAACCTGCACTTTCCTCCTGAAAAAATGGTATTGCTCAAAAGGTTCGCATACTTAAGATTTTACTGAAAATTTACAATTAGAAATTCCGCTTTCTACAGCTAAGTAAGTAATATTCATTTTCATGTACTTGTAAACAAGTAGCGTTCAGATGCCATTCTTCGGAGCAGTTACAACTTCAAGTTCAGTTGAGTTACTTTTGGTGGACAAGGACTTTTGTACTGTTCCACTTCCTGACACCAAATATTTTATTCACTTTTGAAAGGAACTTACTTTTAGCTCTGCATTCCAGAAGAGAAGAAATCCACAAGTCGTAATGAAATAAAGATGACATCAATGGAAATCACTCACAAGAAATCAACAATTGGTCAGGAAATGACCAAAAGTCACGAAACCACAAGGGACAACACGGAAAAGTCCAGAAACTTTTAGAAAAGTAACCGTATGTTTGAAACATTGTCCTTGGGAACCCCCCTGGGGCCTCGTGGACAAGTTGCTTATGTAAATGTCGCCCATTACCGGAGCGCAGTACGTTAGTTAAGTTTCCTGCGGCGAGAAGGCATGCGGCAGAGTCGAGCGGCGCACACCGTCTGCGGCCACGCCTGGCCTGCATACTAACTACCCTTTCAAAGGGGCCTCCGGCAATTAGTGGTGTGAGACAAAAGGGCTTAATTCAATCAACTGTGTATATGATATGTAATATCTCCAGACTCATTAAACACGGGAAATTACAAGCGTGCAGTGATCATGACCATTGCTTCCTGCATTAAAACCATTTTTCAATTTACGGTAGTAAAAAGAAATTGATAATAAATAAAAACAATTCGCATCTAATTAAAAACAATGCGCTTATTGTTTTTGTTTGATTTACCGAGAAAAACTTCGAGTGCAAAAGGAAAGGGCGTACTCTTAATTTTATTTTTCGAAAGACTGTCGATTCATTGCATTACCGAAACGGTCATTTATCACACTGGCACGAGCCGCTCCCGTAAGTGGAGTCGGATTATCAATGCAACTGCGAGGTAACGATTTCATGGAAACATTCAATATTAAAGTAATGCAATTGAATATCATGCATTTGTGTGGGGTTATTTCCCACAAGTGTAGGCGAAGATCTGTTGTTTACGTGCACTTGTTGCCAACACGGTGTTCATTTGCAACGAGAATTTTTTTACCCAGGATAGACAATTGTCTTTACGAAAGGAGAAAGTCATGCTACATGAGTTGCACATTTGCTGTCTGTCGTAGAAAGGACAAAATAGTTTACTTCCATACATGTGCCCGTAACTTTGTACCTTTAAAAAGTTTCTTCAGCCATCGACAATGAAATTTTACACACCAAAGAACTCTTATTTCCCCCCAAACAGTTAAGTAAAACACACAAGAAAGAAGATTGAAACTTCGATTTATTCAAGCCTGTGTCTTAAAGCCCACAAGGTCCTGAGAAAATCCACAAAGTCAATCGCTTTTAGAGACCTTCGTAATGGACCAGGGTCAAATCTACATAAAGCCATTACCCGAAATGGACAACCTGAACACAATCAAGAGACTAGACCCGCTAAAGGATGATATGGCCTAAGTCAATTGTGCTACGGCAGGCCTCAGGGTATACGACACCCCTTCCAATTTATTTCATTCCAAAGAATTCACAGAGAATTGTAGATAGACCTCCATATTTCTTCTCCTTTTCACTCTAGCAGGTTTTGCGCATGTATCATATAATCTTGTGTTTAGGAGAAGGAAAAGAGTGAATTACCTCGAGTATTGAATTATAGGAAATCAATTAGAGAAGGTAGAGCTGTGAGAAATTGATTGAGTTACTGTCTAATTGAGAAACGGGCAACGGAAAAGTTACATTTTAGCACATGAATGTTTGACTCAAAGAAGAAGTTTTCTTCCGTGAATTCAATTTTTTGATGTTTTAATGTGTCTAAAAGATAATTCTGGTCCAAAATGGCCATAATTCCCTTGCTTCAATTGAAAATGTTTGTGTGACCTTGATGCTCGAAAGTGTAAAAGGGACAGTTTTGTTTGAACTTAATAATATCAAATGGCCACAAAGAACAAAACACCACATCTAGTTCATTTCATTAGGTGCTTCAGTTCCCGAGTGGCCAAACATAATTACTACCTGTTTTATTTGTCCGAACGAAAAACCATGTTGTGCTAATAGCCAGTCCTGGACTCGCAATAACTGTAGATGTTTTCTTTGCTCTCTAATAAAGTCCAGTTTTGGCGTTGCATTAGTAAAGGGGGTCCGAAGCACGCAAATTAAATTTGTCTGCGTCCTGCGTCCGCTGGGGCTCGGAGAAAGGTCTCGATAAAACTAATCATATCACCCCCTTTAATTTGCGCCATAATACACACATTTCCACGTCTTTCAGAGGCCTTTACGCAGCTCTATGGAACTAATAGACCAAATGGTCAGCTTGCTTGTAGTCGATACAAGCTTTTCCGAAGCTTTGGGGACACTGTTTGCTCTTGGTTCTAAACATCATGCTTGTACGATGGACACCAGAGTTCAAAGTTATGTGTCACTTCGTATTGCCACTTCATGCGACAGGAATCACAGCAAACTCAAACCCAATGGTGAACTAAAAAAGAGACAGTTCTAGAAATTCTAATTAAACTTATCAAAGTAAAAGTTCAAGATAATTCTGCATTTGTTTTCAAACTGCCAGTGTGTGCCACAGTTCCACCCAGAGTCTGACCACCTCAGCTGATGGTCATAATTATGTTGCTGTTTTGTCATCATTACTCAGAGTACATTTGAAACACCTTGAACGTACCTTGGTACAGTTCGCAATAATGTTCTTATCCAAGAATAACATTTGGTGCTTTCCACGTTATTATGTCGCTCTTGGTGTATTTTTGTCGTTTACGTCTGGTAAAAAATATGTACATACAAACGTTTTGTAAGACCCACATCAATGTTGATAACAATTCAGAGATTTATGTGTGGAAAAGTTGGCGGAGCTCTGAAGAAACTTTTAACATTTTCTCTTTTCACCTATGTTTATGTAACGGACCTTACTTGGAATTGATGAAATTCAAGTTTATTCTTTGTCGAAGGAGAATTTCAGAAAATGTGGGGTAATATTCTCATAACAATAAAGGATCATTGTCTTGCTTCTAATATTCAAATTGTGCATTGTAAGATTGGAAATAACTTTATTTTACTGATATGATAGACCACTTGTTTGAACACCTGAAGATGCCCGACAGCCTTCCAGGGTTCAATACTGTATGGCAATTTACTGCTTCTCTCAGACCTTTTCTTATTGCATCCAGTTGAGCAAATTTAGTTGAATAGGTGTGATGATGACCCAAGAAACACATCGGCAATACATTGATAAAGGAGGATATTGGATTCGCAGTAAAGACCAGCAAACACTCGAGCCTCCTTTGATCATGGAACACACGAGTTTGTGCATTACCTTTACCACAAAGAAATTTTAAAGATATTGAAATAGTGCCCATTTGCAAATAATCTATCACTTTGGCGACAATGGCTTTGGTTACCAATAAATTACCTCGACATCAAACCATAGGTCAATTTTCAAAAGAGAGGCTTGCTGCACAGATAATAATCCCATTAATTGCCATACAATATCTATTGAGCAAAGCACGACAAGGCCCGCTTGAGAAGTTTACCTTGTTCTTAATTGTTTGGGTTTTTTGAAAAGAAGAATCAGTCAATGCATTGTCACTAAGCAAAAGCGCTCTACATTACATTCCTTTGTTCCCATGGCTCAAAATGGAGAAGCTGGATTCTCGCAACAGTTTCTTCCTCATTTTCATCGGACTACACTGCACATTGATGAAGGTGAACATCGAATTTGTAGTGGTGCGTTTGGCTCTGTAGACGGGAGAAGTTAGGCTCAATATATCTCATCAATTGGCCTTAGAAAAGCAGTGGAATAGAATCAATCAATCCGGTCGCCCGAGTCATTTTGTTATGGAAGTATCCGCGGCCTGACAAGATTGACTGATTGCGAGGAATTCTACTTTCCCCCTTCAATTCTCGCCCCCGACTCGCTCGCTCCTTCAATCGCATTTCGCACCTCCGCCTTACCTTCCTCCGGAATCTAAACAAATTTGCCCGTGTAAAGATCTAAATCATATTTGTCAATGTGACAATTCAGAGATAGGTAACCAGCGCATTTAGGGGGTCTAATTCGGCCTGATTGGACTTGAAAAATGAACTTGCTGCTAAGGTGTTTATCCTAATATATTTTCATTTGAGCCAGGGTGAGATCTAGGGGGATTTTCGCGGAGATTTCTGTTACTGTCAGACTTGGGGTAGGAGTTCTTAATGCAGTATGGGATGATAAATGGTTAAGTGTTCCAATAGAGGATCTCCCACTTCCAGCAAATTCTGTTTTTGTCGCAACTAAATGGAGTGAATTTCGCAACTCCGCCATTTGTTTAGAAGCATACATAAAACTGTACCTAGACCAAATAAACTAGAATAACTTGAACACATACCACATAGTTCTTTTTACGTCTTTACCGTGTCATAGATAAAAGTGCCAGATAGAACTATTTGCACAGACTATTCTCGTACTATGATGTGTAACGAAGGTTTGTTTTAAAGTAATGTCATATCAAATTGATTTTTTTTCTTTTTCTGTATCTGCAGCAGGACCTGGTCGAAGAAGAAGTATGACGGCAGTTGCTATGGAGATATTCGAGCAGCACCAGGGTACTCACATCCTGCAGGTATGATTTTGTGTTTTTCTTCAGGAATTCAATTGAACGTCGTCTTCAACTGGCCGCACATTCATTTCATCAGTACTATTGACTCAACATTAATTTACATGGTACATTTACTACCCCTGCTATGAAGAGGAATCAATGACGTTTCTTCAAAGATAACTGCATGCCCGTGTATCAATATTTTGCTACAATACTTTAATTTCTTTAAATGAACAACTAAAAATTACAAAATAAACTAAACGTATGGAAATAAGAAGTTTTCGGTAAAAATAAATTAACCTACATGGACATGAAAATTCCATCTTAAAATCCCAAACGGTGAAGGCAGACTGCGCTTTTGGTCTAAAAAGAAAATTATTCCAAATCCAATAGAGTTAACCTTGTAATCCAAAGAAGTGATAGAAAACAGAGAATTTAACACCCTCGTCAAATATCCAGCCTCCTAAAAGTAAACTACAGACCATTGTTTGATCTTATTTATCTTCCAAAGGATAGAAACAAACAAAGAAAGATTTTTTGTTGAACTTGGGTGCTGAAGCCAACAATACTCTTTTCAGGCAGCAGTTTATTTATGCAGATATGTGCAGTAGTCGTCTTTCTCCAGCTAGCCCAAGCGTTTGTTGTTTTAAACATATTTAAGATTTAAATAGGATGCATTGAACCTCATGGCTTGTCGAAATGTGATCCGCAAAGGTGCATCTATTTAAGAGTTTTTCTCTGTTTTGGGGTTTGGGGTATATCCTTTCATATTTCAACAAGTGGTAGTGTTGTGTATGTGCTACTGGGTCGTGAGCTCTTGAAAATGTCAAACTTTCAGTGGTACAATGTGGGAGGCAATAGTTAAAAAGTCTTACTGTTGCAAAATATGACATTTTATTTCAGCATTAAATAAAAAAGGTGTAGATTTCCTTTCCAAATTCATTGGTGAAATAGGTCACGAAATAGGCGAAGAGGACAGTAAATATGGGAGTGTTCTTATTTTACGTCTGCAATGATAGACTTGGTGTCAAGAAGTTAATAATTATTTTCATCAGTACATACGTCATTATTTCTTCATACTTTGTTCTGGAAATTCATATGTAAACCACGCAGATATAGTCTGTTTTGAATGCCTTCCTCTTTTTGTTTTGGAAAATTTTGAAAAACGGTTTTGAAAGATAATACTTTACGGTGGAAAATAGTTCTTGAGAGGATAATGTCACAGTTTATTTCTAATCTCATTGTTCGTCACACATTTCTGTTTGGATTAAGGAAGTCATGAACAAAGGATGTCTACAGGTTAAATATGGATAAATATTTTCTGTACACAGAGCTTATGATTGACAAAAAGTGCGAGATAATACTAAATAAAGCCATGACATAAGTAAGCAAGCACCTTTCAGAATAAGTGTCTTCATTGTTTGGCCCCTTTTGGCCATGTCACTTATCCATCTGCTTATGTTGCTCTGATGCTTCCTGATCTTCATGATGACAACTGTTGCCTCTGTGAGTCACCCCAAAACACCATCGTTCTCATATTCAATCCGTCTGTTTTATTTGGCTTCAACCAAGATTTAGAAAGAATCCATTAAATTGGGCCATAGAATGAAAGCTCATGTCGTTTAAACAAAAAAGCGAAGTATTCTCCACACATGAGGATAACCTTGCAAGAAATTAAAATTCATCAATTTAATTAAACTTACTGTACAAAAGAAAAATGGCTTACTGATTGTGCTATTGAGGCCCTAACTCATTTGAAATTAGAGGCTTATTCCTGACCTCAAAACGTATTTTATGTTTCATAAACTCGGTCTTGTTTGCCTGTAATCAACAGGATAGAAGATGTGACACCAGGCACTGATGGGCATGTACAACATGATGAGTAACAAAGAAACAGTGAAGACAAATTAGCTGTAGAAAGTGACTGTGCTCTGGGAAGGAAAGATGAATGGGTTACGGAATGCAAGCACGTCCGTTGTCAGGCACGTTCCTTGTTTCTCCTGGAAAACATTCCCGAAAAGGAGTTCTAATGGAACATATCATGCTGCCTGAAAAAAGTGGTTCTGTTTATATTTTGAGAAACGAGGAACCACTTTATCTTTAAAATCGCTTTTCAGTAGAAAAGGAACAAACTTTTGTCACAACAATGAAGCAGTTAAATATGTCCCAAAATGTCCCAAAACACCCAAAGTGTATTTTACATTCAAAATATTCACGTCTTTGATTGGAACTTGAAGGTCAGAGGCAAGATCAAGACCATGGTAACAGAATGGTGTAGCAGGGGTCAATGGAGCCAGTTGTTCTCCTGCAGATGGTCGTGGAGAATCATCCACAGTCAATCGACATGTAGCAATCTAGATGTTACGTAGTGAGTGTGGAGTCCACTACAGACTTTGCCCCATGACGAAGTGAGCTCTCGGTGAATGGACCTGAAGAGATAAGGTGTGTCTGGACACAGAGCGGGGCGCACTCTAATGGGACCTGGACATGCCATGCTTTAGCACGCACCTACTCCTCCATCACACACCACCCACAGCTGCACCTACTGCCAACGGGACTCTGCAGGGGATACCTTCTTTAAGGCAAAATGTTCTTAGGCCATGCTATTTGGTCATGATCATGTACTACCCCTGTATTAGGACTATGCATCATGTACCTATGTGCCCAGTGTATTTCAATGACTGTGGTCTGTTCAATCATCTGTTGACAACTTCTTCTGTGCTAGTCACTCGTAGCGACCCACCGAGGGAGATTAGTTTGCTTTGCTCGTACTCGTGGTCAATGGTTTTAGCCATGCTATCCAGTGAAGTCTGGAATGAGCTTGTTGGATAACTTACTGCATGTTTCAGGCAGAAACTGAACCATCCACTACATGCTGCATGCTGTCTAAGCTTTTGAGAAGTTTAGAATCCATTTTGATGTTTCCCCCATTAGTGATTTCACAGAAGTTGTTTACTTATTCTGAAAATGATCAGAGAAGAACATTACTGTAACAAACAAAATACTTAAAATTGCATACAGACCATTTAAATATTCTGAAACAATCCTGAACTTTTCGACAATTCACGCAAGTTGCATATTTGACTTTCAGGTAGCTTACGAAAAGACTTCTGAATTCTGTTACACAGTCTATTGGATACAAAGAAACAGAAGTACTCAGTAGACTCAGTGTAATGTACACAAAGCAGGAAATGCAAAGGGTGGTTTTATTGCAGCCATTGTTTCTAAACAAATGCTCCAGGTCGACATTGAGTGAAGCACCATTGGAAACTCTGTAAGCCATCAAGGTGGTCGTATTTTATTTTTATTTTTCCTCTTGATACAAGAAGAAAGAGGAGAATTTGTGTTGAATGAGCAGTATTGTCATTGAGAGCCAGTTTTGTGCACTAGAAATGTAAGAGAATTTGAACTGTATCGAAAGCCTGCTGTTTTAAGAAAAATGTTGACCTATTAGTGCTCGAAGCATTATAACGTGCTGTCATAATGATGTCCACACAGACAAAAATATACACAAAAAAACAGACAGACAGACACAGACGAACAGGCAGGAATAAAAATTACACACTTGCTGCAAAATTCTTTTACTAGACATTCACCCTTTTTTCCATCCAGTTTTTCCGTTCTCACTGTCCATATTATTCGCTGTGATGGATTGACAGTAGCCTTCCCCGTGCATTCACTGTGTTAAATCATGCACACAAACAAACACACGAAGCATGGGTAATATTTCCCTTTATTGCTGTCTATTGCCACGACCTATTGCCTTTTTACATGAAGGTTTTGGGGACCTCTCTTGTTTCGGTGGCAAAGGTTCTGGAGGGTATTGGTATCCAGACTGTATCCAGAATCGGATTTAGTAGCAATGAAGGAAGTCGATGAGTGGCAGCCGAGAAATACTCCAAGGGGAAGAACCAAGTCAAGTTCAAATATCAAATGGCACCGAAAATTGAATTGCGGACTATTTGATGGAATTAATAAGGGGTTCATGAGTGTTCTGTTGAAAGTCTGAACTGGATTTGACATCATGATAAATGATGTAAACGCAAAGCTCTATTCCGCATCGTAGTCTTTAAAACAACGTTTTCTTTTATTAATTTCAGTGGTTGTTCTTTTTTATGAAAATGAACTAGTCAATGCTTCACACCTAGTGACTCCATTTCTTGGTACCCATGAAGTAGAAAAAAGTGTCGACCTCAGAAAGTTGGAGCACCTGTGAAAAAAACAAACATTAATCGGACTAACAAAGGAATTCAACCTATTAGGTAACTCTTAAATTCACCAATGATGAGGTTAAACATGTTACAATATCTGTGAAACGAGATCCAAAACTGACACAGAAAACATTTTAGTTCAATGCTTTCTCCCTTTTGCCTTCCTGGGTTACAAATCTCAAAAATATTCTCAACTAAAAGTATGTACATGAACAAGAAGCAGTCTGACTTCTACAATGATTTTCCTCAAATACCCAGAGCTCTTGATACACTGGAAAGTTTGGCGCTGCCTTGCCGTACGCATAATGGATGGGGATATTTCACTTGGTTAGAGCAGGTGTCCAGCGTAGCTGAAAGAAGGCTGTCACACAAGGCTATTATAGCAGTAATTTACACATAAACAGGATGACAGGAAGCTACATTAGACAGTGACAGTAAATGACACTGAAGCTGTAATAGTCTAATAGAGATGTGAATGGAGAGCAACGGTGCACTGGCTGACTTGTCACTCAGATTATTCCTTGTCATGATGCGGTGCTGTTTGTAAGATTTTCTTGGTTACTTTCAAGAGGGATTAAAGTAATAGCTGAAAGTCCGACTATCCGTATATGCGTTGCATTTTGAAATCAGTCTTTGTCAAGTTGTCGGCGGCTAAATTAATTCCTCATTTTTTTGTCTTTAATTTTGATACTTTTTGACTGTTTCTCATATTTTGCTTTTAAACCCCCAACTTTTCTTTGATGTATTAGCACAGACAGAAAAACTAAATTCTTTGATTTCTTTTGTATTTAAGATGTCTAGGCTGATTTAGCTTATTCGATTAACAACAATCTGATCAGTCAAAAATCAAGCAACAGCATTCGGGATGAGCTAAAATATCCTAAATGACACCAACACTCCTTATTTACAGAACTTTGAACTTTGAAGTGGATGAAACCCTTGAATGTTGCCCACGAGACTTTACTTTTACTTTTTAAAAGCGTTGTGGATCAGCTGATTGAAGCTGTACAATTGCTGACTAAGCTGTCATGCTCTGCGCGTGACTGTGTGTAACCTGGGGTGCACAGAGGCCATTGTAACGAGATCAACATTGGACAAAGGGCAAATCAAAAAAGATAAACACCCCGGAAAGAGGAAAACTAGAGAAAAAGAAGTAGTTTTTCGTGTGACCTGAAATGCCCTTGAAAACTAAATGAGACTATTTCTGGGATGATCCACTTTAATTCTCAAATACCGTCTCCAAAGTACAATGAGGTGTTCTGGAATTAAAAAAGACTTGAAAAGACAGATGTAAATTCTATGTGGGTGTAATGATACCAGACCTTGAATTTCAGACGTTAAGCCTCTTGAAACTTACTTAAGGACTAATAATCCCGAGTATAAATGTTTACCAAGACCCCGGCTCTCCTGTGTGCGCTCCGCCGACCTGACCTTATGTATCGGGCCGATCAAGGTCGCGGGGCGGCGGTGTCTGGGGTGTGATTACGGCATCGGGAACATCAGATCCTATTGTTGCGATGGAGCAGCATTCGTGGTCCCATGGTTTACAACAGAGTTGTTGACCTATTGTATCAAAACAATCAGGGTCACGCTACTCCATTCAGTCTTGGGACACGAGCAGCAGTGCAGTCAATGGTCGCAATGTAGTTATGTTTCAAGCTCAACTTTATGGATGTGGACGAGATATTTCTTATCCAACAAATCAAGATCTTGTAGGAAGAAGCTGGAGCTTCATCATCAAAGCAAACAATTGGATGTTGTCCTTTTCTTTCTATTTCTGTTTTGATATGGTACCACTTCAACCAGTATCAACTCAATGTAAGCATTCCCAACAAGATGATTGCTTCAGATTCATTTTTATGGATCTGTTGTTATTTTGCTTCAGATTCATTTTTGTAGATCTGTTGTTATTTGACAATCACACAGGTTAACGGGGTTTTAAAGTTTCTGCTATTTCTTAAATCAGATTTTGTGATACTCACATGTATGTGTGTGCAATGATTCGGGGTGGACTTCGTCCAACTATAATTAAACTGAATTTTTAAGTGCACAGTTCTCACATTGGTGATGACCTTCATGTATCAGGGTCATTAGGGTCAAGCCACTGAGTGCAAAAAGTGAGTAAAGGCCTGAAAAGGAAACTGCAAGAGTAACGAGAAGAACTGAGGAACCGGAGGGTGTGACAATAAAACGCAATCCAGCTTTACATGAGCATGGCGAATCAAACATCTAGGGTCACATTGACTAGTCTGCATTGTTCCCATTTATAGCTGAACACTGTATCAGCTAAAGAAAAGGGCCTTCAATGGGTCCTCGGGGTCAAATTCACACAATTACCAGGCAGCCTTTTGCATTCCTGGGTGGGGAATAGACCTATGGATTTTTGTCAGCTTAACGCCTGACCCTTAGAATCAATCGTTGGAACTTATAGTTGCACATTATGGGACCTCGCGGTTAATTTTATGGTTTTGCAGTTGATGTTTAAAAGCAGAAGGAATGGACTCTGCATGATTGTTTCATTGCTGTGATCAATAGGTCAGAGACGATTAAAATTTCCAGGCCCATTGTTTTGGGTTATGGATTTTATGCTGAAGATGTGTGTTTCAAGGGTCATTAATGCTATCATGGCTTATTGGCAATTGTTTAATGTTGATTTGATCTGATTCATAGCACAGCTGAAAGAAAATTACTTCTCATGGAAATTTTACGAGCTACAACTGGAGACGAAACCATCTTTAAAACATTATATTTGAAATAAATTCAGAACCACTGAAGTCATAGTCGAATTTTAAACTGGCTATCCTGGAAAAACTTGAAAGACTTTCCTTGCGATGGGGCTGTAAATCAGACAAGAATATGAACATTATTTGGCAGCAGGAAATGCAGAAACTTTAAACACTCACAAAAATACAATTGAGGTTTACACACATGTTTTTAAAATTTCAATGACTAATACGAAGGTGATGTCAGTGTAAAATAGTATGGATTCCACTATCGATTTCTTTAAAGATGAACAAAGCTGACCAGACCTTCATGACACTTTATTACCATTATATTTATGAGCTTTGTAACTCATTCAATATTTCATTGTTCAGCCTTCTGCCCCCTCCTCTTCCCAGCATAATATTCAGAAACCTGTCACTTTTTTGTCACCTATTGGGTCAAGCATATCGACCTCTTAATACCCTATTAATAAGAAGTGGACTGAAGAAATGGTGGACAAGAAAAGCCGGACCGTATTTTGGTTGTCCCTCCAAAGGGCCCAAACCATTCAAGATTTATGTGCCCTATAACCCCAATGTGTCCAGAGGTCCCTGTCTACATGCTGTTGAGAAAACGCCAAGAACAAAATCAATTGATGGTCCCAGTTTAGAGAAACTTCATTGGAAATTAGACATCATATGAATGGGTGTGTGGAATTACTAATGCGAGATCTTTTAATCCTGTAACTTTTAAACTAATTTTCTCACCTTGCGATACATTTTTAAATTCCTAGCATTATACGAGATGGTGCTTGATTCTGTCTCAAATTACTTCACACAAGATAGCTAAGCACTGTGTACTGACTATTATTTTTGACGAGTACACAATGACACAATGTACTTATCAGTACTATTGGTTACCCCCCCCCCCACCTCCCTACAGGGCTCGATGTGTGCAGTGACTAATCCGTGTCATTTGTCGCAGAGAATCGAGTAACCAACAGATTTCTGTGATTGAATATGACAGTAGTGGAGCGAGGACCCCCTTGCCACTTCATCAATCTGTTTCATGTCTTATCAGTCTGTCAGATACAGAAACAATCAGTCCCTTACGACTCCCTTCCACTGTACCATCTCCATTTTCATTACAATATATTTTGGTCCGGTTGAGTCAGTACTTTTCATGTTGCCTGAGTTAATGTTTTAACCTGAATTTAGAAGTGATGAAATGGCCATGCATCTGGACCTGTCTTTTTATTCCGCCCCAAAAAGAAATCCCCATTGTGCCCTTAAAGGACTGTTCATCACAACTCATCCACTTTTTGTTATTCATAGAGGTCATGACACCAATACCTGCCTCGACCATTGTTTAAGTCCAAATGAATTCACTCCGCAATTGCTCTAATTTCCTTGTCACTCCAAGTGAATGGATGTCATTTTGATATGGTTCATAAATAAAATTTTGAGTAATTATTTATTTGTTTTGTGGTGCAACTATTATGATGTGAATATGATGAACTGGATGAGAAGTTATGGTGACTGTTATTTGGAGGTTTTTCTCCAAAAATTACTTGCGTTTCGTGTCTCGAATATGATTACATGTATGCATAATTTATGTGTTGAAACTACAGTCAATATTATAGTGAGTCTTTCATTATGAAATTCCTGCCAAAACTTAACAGTAATAGTACTACACGTAGAGTGGTAGCGATAAGGAATTATTCTCAACAAAAGGAGCTAAAAATATGATGATTTGAAATCAAACGGTTGAAATATTTTCACGTCTCCCTTTCATTCAATTAAAGACTTTAGAGATGGGAATCACCGACAAATTCAATCAAGCCGAATTGAAGCCTGATTCCATATTTCATGTATTGGTAACATGGAAAATTCCATCAATTCTATAATTACCACAGGGGAGATAAAAAAGATGAACCAGGGGATGATTAAAAGTCAGGTACCTGTCGTTAACGAGCCCCTTTGATTAATGACCACCCAATTATCAACTTACCTCATTTCAACTAATACCTTTCAGAGCCCACATTTTATGAACAAGGGATATATCATAATAATCTGGCCCAGTGCAAAAGACATCATCAGCCACTGCCATTGAATAATTGCAAAATGATGAATTAATAAATTCAGCCAATGAAAAGGGGTAGACCATAAGTCAGCATAAGCCCCGTTTCATACGGCAACTAATGCTTTTTGATCAGCACGAAATCATCACACTTTGGCGCTTGACAATAAATCAGGACCACGGGATGGAAAATAATTAAACATTTACTGCAGGGACAGTTTCATATTTTTCATAGGGTTTCGATGTGAAGAGCTATGAAGGGATTTGGGAGGTCTGCATCAAGAGTGATAAAATTAGCCACAGTGCTTAGATCTTCGATTCCATTTTTTACACTTGCTTTTTTCCCCTTTTTTTCATCCTTGCAACGTTTAGTGAAGAAGTCATTCTTCAAGTTTCAAAATTAAGAAAGAGAAGGTACGTAGAACAGAGCCAAACTATTCTGTAACTTTCAAGATTTCCCGTGTTCACAAAACTGAACACGGGTATTAAGTATTAAATGTACTAACATTTCAGTCTGTTTTCGCTTCCAACGATTCATCAAGCATGGAAGCTTGATTTCTTCTCAACGAGACTCCGAGCTTCAACTGGATGATTACGGATACGGCCCTGCAAACCTCAAGCCTCCAGGCTTTCTACGGTGACAATATGACAAATGTTTTCATATCAATCTTCGCAGCTTGCAGGGCTAATTGAATCCAAGTTGTTAACACCTTTACAAGAGACCCGTGATACACTCTACACTGAGTAGCACAATATTTTTCATGGAAAACATTTTCTCATTTTCTTTACCAATATTATGATACGTAGTCTAATACTACAACATGAATATTTGAATCCCTTCCCAGAATAGTGTCCAAATTTAGAAATACAATGAAGTAAGAGATTTTCTTATCTTGACTCACCTTTAATATCTAGATTCGACAAATCAAATGAGGTTTCAAAAGAGCAGCTTGCCGCTGCAGTGTATGCAGTCGTTTGGGAGGCACTGGGTTGAAACAACTCTGATGGTTGAAATAGGAACCATTTCAAAATGCGCAAAAAAGTCGTGTCAGGGAAAGTGATAGTT
>JBCAUG010395915.1:0-16356 GCA_038406175.1 Haplosyllis leylae
TCCCATACAAAAACTGGAGTCAGAATTTATTGAAATCATCGCAAATGGCAGAATTTATTGAACTTCCTGCAGGGTGATGAAGACGTAATCATAACACAAGGTTCCGGTTGGAAACTAATTTGGAATAAAGCTTGTCTGATGATTATTTTAGGAGCAACCTATTGTGTAATATCAATTTCTTCAAAGCATGTATAGCAAGAAAATTGAGGTTTTACATAAATGTTTTGTCCCCAGGATTTTCGAGCTTTTAATAATGCTATCTGTGTTCAATCATTCCATTCGAGGTTTTCCTAAATAACACAAATCTGACATTTCTGACATTTTTGTACAAAACTGAGAACAGGACTTTCAAAGTCAGCAAAAAATAATGTTGCCTCCAGTGGGAATTCAACTCACAACACCAACTATCACTGGATTAGAATTCGAATTCCTTACCCACTCAGCCAATCTGTCATTCCTTGCCAGTCTCAGATTTTCTGACACTTATAAAGTCATGCTCTATTGAATCTAGAAATGCCTCCAGTGGGAATTCAACTCACAACATCAACCATCACTAGATTAGAATTATAATGCCTTACCCACTCAGCCAATAGGTCATTCCTTGCCAGTCTCAGATTTTCTGACCCTTACAAAGCCATGCTCTATCGAATCTAGAAATGATCAAAGTCCAAGAAGGGAAGTGGTGCAAGCAACAAAGTTCAGTTTAGGGACATTCTTTTCATCACATGTCTGGGTGGCAAACTGGAAAAGGCATCGGCCTTCTAATCCATAGATGGTTGTTGCTGTTGTGAGTTTGATTCCCACTGAAGGCAACTTTATTTTTGCTGACTTTGAAAGCACATGATGTCAATTTTGTACAAAAATGCCAGAAATGTCATATTTGTGTTATTTAGGAAAAACTCGATTGATATGTTGGACATCCATTACTTATTAATTAGCTGAGAGGAAAAATGAAAGTGACGAGCCACTACAAATGTTCCACGTTAACGGTGACACTTGAATAATTTGTAATCAGAGTGAGGTTGGAAACATTTAGGGTTTATTCCCACGTACCGTTAAAATTACCATTTTTCAGACCTTTTGAAATGGGCTAAGTGCAATCCTGTGATATAGACAGACAACGTTAAAAGATCAAACGTGCCGCAGCCGAAAATGGAGACTTCAATTACTTGTGTGAACAGATCCCTTGTATGAAAATACCGTCACAATATAATTCCAAACGTAAAAAAACGTAATGTATATAAAAAGGTAATAAAATTAACAGAGTGGGATTTCAGATACAATATCCTTTCGCATAGGTGTGCAGCGAAATTTAATAACTGTTGAAAGTCACTACTGTGACTAATTTAGAAATGTAAAATTAAGAAATCCCACATGTGAACGTAAAAGGAAAATTAAGAACTATTTTTAGTTGCGTTGTCGACGAAGACAAAGCATTGCAAATGGGAGAATGATACCCAGACCAAACAGTAGCAGAGGATCTGGAAAGGACTTGGCGGATGTTCGAGACACATGAAATTCGCTCGGTAGCGGATCTAGACTGACGGGTCCAGGATTTCTGAAACCAGAGGAGTCAACCCCAGACAACAGGTGCAACCTATTTTTTAACCAATTTTTCTTCTTTTTCGATAAAAGTGCACATTTATAAACTTGTTGCAGCTTTTTTTATACAACATAAAAACAACAATCAGGGATTTGAATTCTTGGACATTTCCAAGTTTTCTATTTCAATAGCTCTTTACTCATAAAGACTTTTCCTTGAGTAGGAATCTTTGACATATCTGCAATGTATCCAATGTTCTTCACTGCGAAAATTAACATTACTAGTGATTCAAATTCGCGTGTCGTGTCGGTGTATTTGTAGGTCTGTCTGAGCTGGGTCTTAATGTCAACGATTACCAGGAACCAATTGGATTAAACGACTGAAGTGTTTATTCATTTCCCTTTTCTTATCTTGGTCTAATGGCATTGGCATTTTCCAATCGTTATGTTTCTAAAGGAACACGGTTATGCCTCATATCAAACACGGACCATTTCATATAAGTCATATTTAGTATGCTTATTAGACCGCACGCAAAACAATTAAAACAATAATTTACACTTCAGCAATCAGAAAGTCATGAGCTACTTACAGTCAACCTATTATTAAATTCTAAGTCTACAATCGAAGATAAATGTCAATCGAAAAATTACTGGAATTGGAAAGGGATGCATTTAATTCCAGTTTCTTTTCTACGCTATTTCTGGTTATGTTTTCATTAACCTTTTTTTTTGCCAATCATGAATAGAAAATTTCATGTAAAATTTCATGTAAAATTTCACATTCGATCCCGTGAGTGCAGTTGAGTCAGTGTAAAATATATTGTCCTTGACTTTTTGTTGCTCCGCTTTACGATAAATGGTATGGAACACTGATAAATTTGACATTAAAATCAATTCTGTCAAACTAAATAAAACGATGTCAATAGAGTCATTATAAATTGTTCCGAAAATAAATACACAATACTACCATATCATTACCCTTTTGGAAACAAGAAATTGTTCTACTAAGAGACGGATTGAGGATGCACTTCTTCATTTTATTCGTTTTTGTCTATATAAATTTGATCTGCATTCCTTTTTCGTGGTTTTTCTTGTTCTTTGATTGCTGTAGGCCAATATTATTTTCTTTTTCAACAGTTTAGACCGTTTATAGGTGGATTTTAAGGTCACTCTGACATTTGCCGAAACATCGATATGGTAATTAATTGTTGGGTTGATCTACTCTCTAAACTCAAATGTTCATTCAAAACTTATGACACGTTCATGCTGCTTTATCGTTCCACAAAGTTCATGTTTCTGTGTTTAAACTACAGTCAGAAGTTCTGCCCGAAGAGGACACCAGTGATGTCAGTCAGACCAACGACAGATATATGCAGACATAAAGACTTAATATGACAAAGTAAAATGAGTAAAAAAGGAAAAAAAGTCACCGAACATTATTGCAAACTTTGGTGTTTCACGTTGGAACGTTTCCAACGTATATTCGATCTGAACGTACATTAATCAACGTCCAGAATAATAATTAAAATGTAGGGAGGCTCTTCAAGTATTTCCAATGAAATCTCTGTAAGATTGTCCACAGCATCTGACTGTGGTATTGTATATTTTACTTGTAACCTGCATTTGAACACCTTGCGCACTGAAATAACCTGACTGAAGTCGCTCTTTACTGTAATTGAATAGTTTCAAACCTTGAAATTAAAAGGAATCACCGTCTGGATGTAGAGCAGTTAGCCTCCACGGTCTAAGCCACTGTCTTCCGCATCAAGCAGATTCCTTCAAGGCCACAGTCATTCATATTAGATGAGAATTTTGAGATCTTTGAGTCAAAATGTCGACGTGAGTAGGAGAGAATGTCATTCGTGTTAACGAAATTTCTTGTAAGGTCAAAGTCTCTAGAACTAGGCCAAAATTTACTGCGAAAAGTCTGTATGAAGTTAATATCAATCTGGTCCAGTTCTAGGTCACAAAAATTAAAAGCCATGAAAAGGAAAATCGAGTAAGGAAGTGACAGTTCAAAGAGTGAGGAAAAATAGTGCCAGGTAAAGAAGAAACTAAAACAGGCAAAGTAGGAAAAACTGATACTGACAATGTATATAATGGATCTAGTATTATATTCATACAAAATAATAACAATATTCAAGAAGTCCATTGGAGATCAGTTGCACAATTTTAATCGCTTAGTTTCGATAATCATTTCAGCTCACGAGGAAATAATCTGTCACAGGAGGTAACAACAATCGGAAATTAACCTTTCAATCAAATGACAGTCATCGGTACAATTACAAAATTAATCATTCATGAGCCAGTTACTACTGCCGCAAAATATAATCGAGATGGATTTACAAAGATAATAAAGTATTACTCCATCATAATATTACTTGAAGTGAGCAAATCCTAACGATGTAGAAAATACCTTACCAGCGTTCTGAAATACGTATGGACTAAAATTTTTCTTTTTGGCCCTAAGTAGGTTACACAACAATGAAAGGTTATTTCCCTGGTAGTATTTGACTCCTTCTACAGTACCTTTGAAATAACCTATGTCTTAATCACGTTGAAGTAACATGACAAAGCACTTAAAGTCATAGGTTCTACAGATATTTAGAGTATTTAAAAACTGCAAAGTCAGAACCCAGACAGTATGTTTCTTATTATGGTAAAAGACGAAAAATTCCGAATCAACATTCATGAACAAAAATATCTCTGTCTACTGGAAGATTAATCTTTCTACAAAGTTCATGTCTCTATCTTTAAAACTGTAGTCAACAGTGCACAGACGACACCGAAGATGACAATCGCGACAACGACACATATACAGATATAGAGATTCACTGTGACAAATTCGAAGGAATTAAGAGCAAAACGTCGCGTCCGCCTCCTTAAGGACTACATCTATGACATAGCCTAATAGCGCAGAAATAGCAATAAAAATATTTGACGAAAAGTTAGGACTATTTCTTCCTACAAAGTGACCTCAAGATATTAATAATGGTTAGTTACTGTTGTACCAAAGAATTTAAGACGAATCTGATTGTGAGGTTTCCTTGAGGCAATTAGCACTTTAGCAGCTTCAGATTGTGTTGGCTTTGATTTCAGTCACTGTCAGAATATTATATTCTGCCTCCTTATCAAGGACAAATTCCATACTAATCAGCTACCTTAAATGTTACACGTTGATCCGAAATCAATTTTCAAGAAAAAAGGAAATAAGCTTTACTATTTATTCAAAATCGCTGACCTATCCTTATGACAAGTAAGTAAGAACAGTGGCTGGAGACCACTCGCGGAATACGTGTTCTTGAATGTTTGCAGTTGAGAAACTGATACAATTCAAAAGATCACTTTTGAAGCCAGAAAACAAAAGCGACAAATAATGACCCTCTGCCCACTAATCGATAGTTTTGTTGTCTTATTAGCTCGGTCCTAATTGCTAATAAGCGTTTCTCTCTCCATATTCGGTTGCGGTAATAATAAGTAACTGTGTATACTTTGGGTTTGCAGTCTAGTGATGGGACTCCACTACTTAAGCTAGGTAATGCATAAGCTGTGTGTGTTTTGGTAGGGTATAGTACCCTTATAACTACAGTTATATATCCCAAGTGAGGCTTTGCTATTGGGTGTTATGTAATAATGGGCTTGGCAGCTTAAGCTGTCAGTGTTCGTGGCTCTTAAGTAGTTATGGCCTTTCGTTAAGGGAGAATGCGGTTTCCCTCTCGTGGAAACCACTGCCCGCCTTGTATTGTACTCTTGAGATTTATTTCATGTGATCTCCTCCCTTCCAATACTTCGTGTTGTTTTAAAAAGAGTAAATTTATTCAATGTGAGACAAGCGACACAAATACACCGCCCACTTGCAACTACTAACAATAGACGTTCCCACAATACAAATAGCTACAAGATTATCGTGATAATACGTTAATATGTGAGGAGGACAATAGAATTTCATGACGCTCACGGATAAAAGGACATCTCTTGTTGTCAATAGTGTGGAATTACTGTTTCATTCAAGTTTTTCCGTAATTGGCTTTAGATTATATAGATTCTGTAGATTATACAGAATAAGGAGAGAACTAAAAAAAAATTCCAGTAGCAAAATGTTACCCTCACTGGGAGTTGAATTCAGGTAGCTATGATTCTCTAGTCATGCATGCTACTGTCTCAGCTAATTTCCCTATTTGGTGGAAGTCTCCCTCCTTTAGATCCTTATATAGTTATGCTCTGTTGATTCCCAAAAAAGTTCTAAGTCCAAGAATCAATAGCGCATGACTACATAAGGATCTGTTGGGCTGAGACTTCCAGCAAATAGGGGATTTAGCTCACAAAGTAGCAGGACATGTAAGTCAGAGCTCTCCAAGCTCAATCCCATTGGGGTTAACATTTTCCTACTGGATTGTTTTAGTTCTGTCATGATTCTGTAGAATCTATAGAATCTAAGGCCAATTACAGAAAAACTTGATTGTCCTGCCTAAGTAGTTTTCTTGTCGTTAAACAATGTGAATGTAGTCTAAATTTTCCTTCAATCTATTGAGATTTCAATGTCCAGACAACAGTTGCATGCACCATGGTGCAACATATAGCTTACCTTTGGAACATTTAATTTAAATTGGTTAAAATTTGAAGGGTGCAAAATCATTAAAATACGATGTTTAACGTTTCTTTCAGAGAATTTTGCCACGACAGAAACTACATTTCAGACAATTGGGAAGAATGAGAAACATTGAAGATTATTAAACATTAGATCATCGTCAAGAAGTCCACCAACTCTGCTGTAATACCTTTCGCCAGTTACTTTGTTCTCTCATGAAAGTTCCATTAACAGCTATGTGAAACCTCTGTTTTGAATTTGGGAGGTTCTTATGTTGATTGTATACTAACGGTGTATGGTCTCAGTACGGCTGAGACTGAGTCAGATATGAACCTCGGGTTCTGGTAACCTCTAAATGGATCTTATGGTTTGTTCCAATGATGAGCAAGAGTTATGTTCAGTTTATCAGTTTATTGGTGACTGTACAATCTATGTAGTATGGTAGCTCTTGGATCTATGCTCTATGGCAGAGTAGCATCTATGTGCTCCTGATGAGTGATGATGATTTCATCTTCCTGCACTCAACTGTGCAGCGCCTTAAGTATCAGGTGTCTCGCATGGCCGTGGGCTACTGAGGGCGAGGACTGCTATTGGCTATACACATTCGGGTGGCTCCGTGGGTCTCTACACCAGTGAGTGTGTCATTGACAGCAGGCACGAAATTTGGTACCGTGCAAATTCTTTTGTGTTAGAACCTGTTTAACCATCTGTATTTTGACTTTTACTTGGTTTGAATGCAACGTAGCATTAATATATCAAAAACATTCAAATATAGGTTCTATTATAAGACCATCCTATTGAAATACAGAGGACTTGAAAAATTATAATTTTAATGTAAATCTTAACTCACGCAGTGGTGCATTTTAATTAGAGGCCCAATATATGTTGAGAGATCAAGTCTGTGCCATATGGAATCTTCAATCAAGAAAGAAATCGTGCGATTAAATGAATGAAACAGTAACTTGGGTTTGCAACTTGTTGTTTGTGAATAACTGAAAATAAATTTGAAAACAAAGGAATAACAATTTTAAAAATAAATCCAAGAAGACACGAAGACAAAAAGAAAAAAAATGAAGATCAAAAGATTTGAAGATCTAGAAGTAATTTCCATAGTTTTTAATCTAAAACGATTCAAAGACATACCAATATGCTTTTTCATTAGTCATTTCAAATACACTTGCTTTAATATACTGCAGAAGTAGTTCGATAGGGTACTCCTTGAAGGTGTCACTCTGAGTGACAATAAAAAAGCAATCCGTGCACTTGAACAGGTTCATTTAATTTCTTATGGCGAGAATCTATCAACCTTCAGCATTTCACCTTGAGATTTATAGATCACAAGAGTATCCTACTTCGTCAAGATTACTTGAAGGTTACCCCGATTCCAGAGGACGGATGAAAAATTGGTTTAAGAAGTTTATCTTTCTGATGAAACCCCAGCTGTTCAAGCAACAAGTGCGATACCTTATCACAAACTTGGTTTAAAAATTAAAATATATTAGTATGAGTTTATCTCTTCGTAAATCCATCTTAGCAACAAGGCCCTTCTCCACCATACCAAGCATTCTCTTTCAGGGGATTACTGGTACCTGGTTTATGAGCCTAATATTCAACCCCGTTTCATTGTATATACTCGTGTTAATGTCAACAGGTTTCACTGAAAGAATTCATCTTTCAAGACACCTAGATGTAACCTACTTTCGTTTTCGTCAAGCTTTGAGGTCAATTTTACAGAAAATAAACTGCGTTAAATGTAGGTGCAATATAAATGAAATATTAATGTGATCACCTGAGGTTCCCGATTAGTACAGTTGTTTGAGTACAAACTGATTACAAATGGTCAGACGGATTCGAAGTTTCAAGGACAATTTACGGCATTGACACCAACAGTAACACAGGGGGTTAACAACTGTTGTTGGTATTGTTTATGAAATCGATCCACACGGTCATGAAATAAGTTTGTTTACCTGTTTTTAAAGAAGATTGAGTGAATTTCATGTGGGAATTTCAGGAAGATTGGAAGGGATTTCTGAGGCAATCCCCACTTTTGACACGGAATCTTCACAGGCCTCGTGGTAAGGAAATGAATGAAAGAAATAAAATTTTCTCTCCAAGTAAACCCACAATTACTTATTGTTTTTGTAGAAACATTGCTTTTTGTTTTATCTTCATTCACTTATCAATCACATTCACTTATGTAAGAAATTCTCTTAGCAGTGGTAATTTCTTTAATCAGGATTATTTGCACAATAAATGAAATTGATTATAATGACAGTTTTACAAGTTTCACAAAAAGCCTAATTCTTCTTCTTCTCTGAAGGTGCCTTCAAAACATTATTCTGTCACTGGATCTAATTCCTGAATATATTTACCGACAATAAAGGTAGTTCTCATCCTTATATCAATATCGACAACTAGTGTAGCCTGAGGTGCTAAAGCCGTTGAAATGTCCATAAAAAGTAATACAGATGAAAGCCGTTGAAATGTCCATAAAAAGTAATACAGATGAAATTGATGTGGAAGCTGTCTGGTGTGAAAACTTCCTTGATTGGAATTCTTAGAAAAATGACCTATCAATGATAGGGTCGCCCACTTCAGGGATAAGTACACACAGCTTCTTACACCAAGTGAAAGATTTTTTTCTCAAAATGGGACAAGCACGGAAATCAGTGCAATCCATTCCCATTCAAATCTACTTGAAGGACCCACACACCAATTTTCTATCATAAACTTTTCACCATGTGTGTGTGTGTGTGTGTGTGTGTGTGTTCAGTGCTTCACACCGATGTGATGAAAACCTTATAACTATGAAAAATAACTTCTAATACTTTAATTTGAAAGCAGACCAGATTTGTCAAATATACTTTTTGGCTCCCTATTGTTTAATTTAACACAGATGAGTCAAATTTGCCTTGGTGAATTTTACATATTTCCTAGATGAAATTCAAACGCGTAGGACTGTTTATTTCCGAGTATTCGGGAAAAATCTACTTCTGGTTCATCCACCTCAACACCAAATAATGTATTGGATCATTTCAATGATTGATAGTGAAATTCACTACAAAATACACTAGATCTACCAAATAATATCATCTCAGTTTATTTGATAAACAAAAAATAAATGTAGGTTCGGCAAATCAGTAAAACAATATTTGTCAGAACTAATGACAAGCAGACAAAAAAGAAAATCCACCATAGAATCAAAGAGTTACTCAGAAATACCACAAAGCATTTTGGAAAAACTGCAATTGGGTACCACAGAGCTGACAATGTTTTGGAACTCTCTTGACGTCATCAGGCCGAGTCACGTGGTCAAAACAAAAATACAGCTTCGAGCCATTTCTATTTATGGTTTGTAGGAAACTATTTTTACCCACAGGAGTGATTAGACTCCCAAAGGACAACAGCTTTTGTCAGATCCAAGATGCAGTCGTTTGAACCAAAACACACCGATGCCCACGCATGCACTAATTTTTGTCAAGTAGTACTAATGTGCTCACGTCATAGTGGTCATTTTATTGCTTCTGTTGTCGTATTGTGCCCTTCTTTGCGACCTCCACTTCCTTCAAACAAAAATAGAAAAATATTCTAATGTGGACACATTCACTAAATCTTGTAAATATTGAGACTGATTGGATCAATTATACGTTCTTTTTGTAGTAATATGAAGTCAACTGGTTGGTACAAAAGGTAATCTCTGAAAACCAACAGGGACCTTTACAAATATTAATAAACTGTGTAAACGTATTAGATGAGGAGTCACCCTAATGACAACCTTTTGGAAAAACGGAGAGTATTTTCTACAGTTTTTCCACAGTAAGACCCAAGAAAACCTAAAAGTGCAACTTTGATGACTCTTTACAGAATTTGTTAGCAAGTCTGTGCGGTTTTTCGAGTTTTTCACAAATTAGGCGAAATTGGCAATAATCGCAATACTGGCATCACAGGCTTTAATATGTGAAAACAAAAAGGCAGCAATAAAATGTTACCCAGTGAGCATTGAACCAAGGACCTCAGCCACTTGGATCTGATGCTCTGCTCTCTGAGCCATTGAGGCATGTGTTAGTTGGGAAATCTAAGATCTGCATATGGTCATGCTCTATTGGTTCTGACTAAATGATCTAAGTGCAAGATTGAAGTGGTGCAGGAATAAAATAATTTAAGGATATCAAAAGTAACACATGTCTCAATGGCTCTGAAAGCAGAGCATCAGATCAATGTCAACTGGGGTAACATTTTGTTGCTGGATTTTTTTTTGTTTTCACATAGTAAAGCCTCTGATGCCAATATTACCATTATTAGCAATTTTGTCTGTTTGTGAAAAACTCGATTGGGTGTGCCTAACAAACCTCATACAGTTCAGTGACGTAGAACACCACTTCTTTACTTAGCGAATGATCACTGATATTTACTACTCATAGTGAACAACCTCGGACAAAGAACTTCCTGGATATTCACCTCTTTCTTTCATTAAAATCTATTATTAATAATTATGTAGTAGTTCCCGTTCTGGAACTATTGTGCGGGATTCACTTTCATAGCTTTTTGTTTTGATATTTTCTGTGACTAAAAGAAGAAATGTCAAAGATAGAGGGGACTGTCTCTTAGCAGATGCTATTACAGACGTCACAACAAGTCAATGAAGCTGCTAAAGCACCGACTTTTTCACCCCAAAATCTCTTAAATGTCCAAACCAGGTGAACCTAGGTCGTTTGGGAATGAAATATGGTTGAACCATGACAAAACATATTACTCAAATAAATCATCCTCTACAAATTTATTCAATAAATTCTTTGTGAAATATGTTGTTCGCGTCACAAAACAAAATAACTACATTTTCATTGCCATATCAACTTCACAATCTGATCAATGCTCAATTTTTACAATATATTTCAATACGGGATATGTAGGGAAAGGACCCTTTTAGTGACTCAAGCAGGGAATCTCGAATTCGGAATCATGTGGAGGGTATTGCTTTCATTTGTTTAGGTTACTGTACTCACTTGACTGAACAATATAAATTGTAGAGTAAATTCTCAACAATGATAACGGGAATATTGGTGAAGTTTTTGAAAGATTCTCCTTTCTGTTATTGAGTTCTTGAATGATAAAGTTTGGCCTCCAGTCTTATTGAAATCAATGGTAATCTCTATTTCACTCAATATTGAGACTGAAATGTCTTTAAATTTTACACTGTGATTAATTGTTAAAATGGAACTATTTCAGATAAAATACTAAATTAAAGTAAATTCTTTATAATTTAACATATTAATACAATTCAAACATGTATGTGCTCTAAAAATTTCTACAGACAATTGACATTCATAATCTATTACTATTGATCAATTGACCACCATAATGTATTGCAATCAATCATAGTTTAATTGGATTAAAGAGGGTAACAAGGTGAATGAAGCCTGATTTTGTGTTTTGAAGCTGTTACGTTACAAGATGTCAGAAATGTGTACTGCAACCTTAAATTGACATGACAATAATCTGTGTGCAGATGTTCATAAAAATAAGCGGATTTAATGTGCGTAAGAAGTTCCAATCCATTCTAATAAGGGACTACAAAAAACATTCAGCTTTACTTCATTCAATCAAGTCCTGCGCGAACACTCATTGTTCTGTTTCATTTGTAGCATCGTTGCCTAAATTAGAAAATCAACGGAAAACCAAAATAGTCACACAATGTTATGGCCGGGCTTGTTATTCCAATATCCAGAAAATGATGATTTGTGCAGCCTTCTTGATGTTGTTACCATAAATATTCTATGAAATGTTCCAATAAGTTGCATCCATACCATCTTCATATTAGTGTTGTGAAAACTTCATTGCAAGAAATGGTGTGCAACATTTATGTACTGCAGTCAAGTGTGATTACTTTGGAATTTATTACCGTACATAACCACCTCAGAATTTAATGATCATTGAAAAATACAACCCAGAATGAAGGAGCAGATCAGCCTGGTAATCACTTCCTGTGATGGTAAAGTCAATCTATTCTTGTGTATCTTCGTTTTAACAAATAGTATTTGTCACCAGACCCTCCCACATTTGCTCATTTCACAGACTTCTATAGGTTTGTTTATCATGGTTGACTGATTGTGACTATTTAAGTTACCACAGATTAATCTGCACTATTACGTACATTTAACCCAGAGATTAACCACTCTTTCATAGCAATAAGAGCCAGTTTGCTCTTAGTGGCCGGCATGGCACTTGAGTCGCTTTGACCCACACACTTGCAAATATATCCACAGGTATTGGTGGGGTTCGAGCCCATGACCGAGCATGCCACAGCGCAACACTCTTAACCGTTCGGCCACCCCGACTCAGTGTGTACATCGTAAGATTGTATTGAACTTTTCCATCGACGCAGAACAATAGAAAACAAAAGGCCACTGTTTATTGAATATTGCCTCTCTTCCAATAAGTAGACCATTGCTGGAGATAAGTACCGTTCAACACAACATAATAGTACATATGTGTGAGTGCGCAATTGTCTGCGTAGGACCGTGGGGTCATCACATTACGAATGTTGAACAAGCAATGAAAACGGTCGGGTTATTGAGTAATAATTAATTTCATATCCTCGAGAATAAATTGCTTTTAGCAAACAATTGAATATAAGGATCAAATTAGATAGACATTAATTTGTTTAAGGACAAGGTATCAACCAATGCTGTTTCTGTGTGGTTAAGAACTAGATCCTTGGTTCTAGTTCCTGTTCCCACTTCCTGTTCCTGTTCCTTCACTTGATCTCGAATAACAGTGTCTGTCCGTGTATTATTTTGTGTTCGTATGCAAGCATTTTCGATGTTACCATTGACCAACTGGATACTTGTTTGATGTTTAAGTTTATATTTTAGATATTGATACCACACAAAATTCTTAGTGTGAGAAGTAGAAAAAAGGGAACAGAATCTCCAGTTACCATTTGTGGATCCACACCCCCATGCGCATCTACTTACCAGAGTTATCAATAAAATTAAATTGTTACTCATTCTCATTTAACCTAGGTGAATCCAATTTATTTTTCATTTTCTTACCAAAACAGTCCTGGTCCCCCTTTCCCCTACCAACATGGGGTCTGGCTCCCCCAAGCTTCGTCTAGATAGGTAAAACACAAAAAGTGTACTGCTCTTTTCAATTTGTCTGTAATTTTGTGTACCCAACGGAAATAACTGGGTGAAAGAGTAGGAAACGAGATTTTTGCAAATAAGACTAAGTTTACAATATTGTATAATATATATTGGCATAATAGGCTTTGAGAAATTTTCAGCAGCTAAAACTTTTTAATTCATTTACAGTTGATCATTGGGACTTACTACTGACAGAATTGTAGTGAGTAGAGTGTAGGATTAATAGATCTAATTCAGTGATTGTGACTTCAGCTACCACTCAAGGTTAAACATAATTTCGCTGTTAGAAGATATGCAAAACCTTTAATTTCAGTATTTCAAAAAAAAATTGTCAACTTTATCCTGTTTCCAAAAAAGTCGAAACGAACACTGCATTTACCAGAGATGCGAAAGGGCACAACTGATTTGCGGCGACAAGTGGAGAAACGCAAAGTACCTATCAATAATGCAACCCAACGACTGTAAGTATGTCGTGATTAATTAAAAGTTCCTACCCTATGGGAGTGGATTAAGCCAAGTAGATTTACTTTGCCATTCATTTCTGAATTATCTTTGATTTCTGTTCACTAAATATGAACTAAATATAATCTGGTTTCCTGAATAATAAAGGTAAGGTTCCAAATCTTGTCGTACGAGAGTAACACAATGTCTGAAGTTGCTACTTGTACGAGTAACATAATGTCTGAAGTTGCTACTTGTACGAGTAACATAATGTCTGAAGTTGCTGAGTTGCGTAAATGCGTGGAAATAAAAAATGGCCTGTTTTCATTAAAACAAAATAAAACTTCCCAGGTAATGATCTAAGTTAACTTTTGTACAACCCTAAAGCAGAGGTGTGACGCTGGGGGACCAAAGTCTAGACATTGTGTGACATTACAATAAAGTTCTCACATAGTGAACTGTTATCGGTCATTCAACTCTAAAAGTACTGCTGTCTGCAAAATATTGACTTGTAGAAATTGTTGTTGCTGCTGTTGATACTACCATTTGTTGCGAGTTGATATTCTGAGACCTAAGGTCTAATTTGCACGTACAACGTTTCAGGGTTAAAATATAAAAGTATAAAGTACAAGAAACAGGTTATCGTGAACCATTAACTGTCATCTGAAGAAATGAAAATGACAAGCTCCATTAAAATATATAATGTTTTGTTTAATGGAAGTATTGGGAAAGGTTTGATCTAATTTCCGGGAAGGAGGCACTACTATGCCTAATGTTTGAAATTCACGATTAGAGAAATTACATTGCATTACTCAAATGGAAATGACACTGCAAATATTTCTCTTTCATTATATGCTTTTATGTTTTGTACCGCTGGTGTGGTTGATTTTGAGATTTGGCTAAAAGTGAAACCTCATCACAAACAGATCAGGGTAATTATTAGTGACCCGTAGAGAGCTGCCTTATTGTTTTTCCCCGAATTTTGCAATTTTTGAATGTGAGATAAATAATATTCTGTGTAAAATGACACTGATGTGAGGTGAGACAGCGCTTCATGAAAAACACATTTATTTTCAACCACTTGGATTTTGCAGAAACAAGTGAAGACTTTACCCAGTGTCCTCACCAAAAATCAATATTTAAAATTTTCCAGTCATTTTTTTCACATTCAGCATTCTACAAAATAATTTCAATCATAACAATTAAATATTTTATAGTTTCGAAATCCCATGAAAATTGTGTATTTTTGTGAAGTAGCAATTTTCCACTGCATGGCTGCACCATGAAGTTATGTTGTAAAGTGTAGATACACATACAAAAATCATCAGACTTTACTTGAAAGTACAAAATCAATCAGAAACAAGTACCACCAATATGTATGTAAGGTCAGATTGAAATGAACATCAGAAAACATAGAAAACTGAAAATTTCAGTTTGGGTAGAGGAGAACCTTTGGGCCATTTGGATCATTCTAGAGCTAAGTGTCAGTGTTACTAAGATCTAAATCAATCTAGATCTATCTGGGTCCAGATTGAATTAGAGATAGATCGAGATAGAGATAGAGATAGATGACTACAAGAGGTATGCTCCACCTAAACTAGAATATTGAGTTTTTGCTCTCTAGATTTTCCACAGATATTCCACAGATCTAGATCAATTAATCTAGATCTAGATTGGAAAAGGCTCTATATTCCAGTTTAAGCAGAGGAACTATTGGTGGCCATTTAGATCTATCTCAATCTAGATCCTATCAATCAATCTGTGTCTAGATTTTGATAGATCTGGATAAATTGAGATCTTGATAACATTGGTTACCCCTGGTAAACAGTTAGTAGGTGATAACAGGCAATTTGTTTACATTGAGGCTTTTTTGAGGTTTTGATTCATTATGGTGGAATATAACCTCAGAACATTGAAGATTCATCATACATTACTATTTATAGCATAACTATCGATAACCCTGTGCAAATAATTGGTTAGTGGGTGATAACAGGGAATTTGTTTGAGGTATATTTTTGCTCGTGGTTACTATTAGTTGCATCTGGCACCTAGTCAGTAACAATGTAGTGTGCGATAATAGACAATCTAGATTTAGATCTACATCAGAAAAACTCAAAATTCCAGTTTGGGTGGAGGTATTTTTGGTGGCCATCTTGATGGTCTAGGTATATCTAGTTTAATTAGTATTTATAATGCAATGCTGTTACATGGAGAATAATTAGCACTTTATGTCATTCACATCGTCAAAACACAGGAAATACATTTTCCAATGGAAATTATAGTCAATCATTGAATAAAGTTGTGTTCTTATTCACCACCCACCCACATGTAAAACTTGGATTATCTCTTCTACTACAACAAATTAAAGAATTCGTCGAACATGAAACACTTTTGATACACCCATACGCTACCAAAATATCAAAACCCAGCAGCAGAACAAATTTATTAACACTTTCAGGGGGGTTCAGCGCAATCGAATGCGCGTTGTTCGTCTGCAAAAGTTTACATTTATAATAGGTCAATTGTATGCAAAAAGTGATTTGGTATTGTATTTGGTAATGGTGCTGTGTTTACAATGAACTTCAAAATGACAGACTCATAAAAATCGGCTTGAATCTGAATAATGTATTGGTGAATTTC
>JBCAUG010396026.1:0-16356 GCA_038406175.1 Haplosyllis leylae
ACTTACTCAGCCTGAGCACCCCCACCCACCCCTGGTACAACTCAGGCTGAGTACCCCCCGATACAAGTCAAGCTGAGTAACCCCCCCCCATACAAGTTGGCTATGCTGCGGTCGGTATGCCTCTTGCATTCACGCAGGAGGACTTTCTTGTTTTGTGCAATGAATCATTCCTGTTGGAATGTTAGTTGTCCACATAATAAATAAAGTAATAGCAGTGAAAGTTATATGTTTTGCTGGTTCTTGTGAAGATACAGAAGTGCTCCCCCTTAAATATGGTATGTACCCAATCAAACTGGGCCATGTTGTGACCTGTACCTGTTCTCATCAGCCCTAACAGGAAAGGGGTAAATGTCACTCCTTCATTGAGACAACTTTGACTTCTGTGCAAACATTACAAAAAAAATCCAAAACGAAATGTCCTGAATGGCAGATAAGAAATTTCCCATCATTACAGGATGAGGTGGTTTGAGTGCGAAAATGAAGTGAATTTTGAGACATATAAATGTGACCAAAATTGTTTAAAAACATATTTTGTGAGGATCCATAGGCTTTTTGGTGATCACCATATGTGACCTCAAAATTTACCTTATTGAATTGGAACCTCAGGTCAGGTTCCTTTTTACAAACCTCATACATAATTCAGCTCTTTGACTTTGACTATAGAATTTGTATATATGGGCTTCACCCTTAAATTTAAATTCTCGTGAGGGTTCTACAGCCTCCAGTATGGGTTACAGTGCTTCCCTTATATCTTTTCTCACAATAAAGTCACAGTGTTGGGAAGGCTCCAAATTCCTATTTGTTAAGTAATGGTATCCATTGACAGCACTGCAGCAGTGTCTGCCAAGTCTAAGACTACCTCCTCCCCTGAGGAGAATTTCACAAAGGCCACAACAACTCCAGCCACAGAGGCTGGTTTGGCCAGTATAATGGCTCCTATGAAGGAGCCGAGTAACACTCAGGAAGTGGTCCAGAAGGCCCAGGTGGATCTTTTGAAGGGGTCTGACTGACCTCGAGATACCCTCCCTGGTGATAAGTCTTCCAAACAGTGCACACCTCCATCTCCTATGACTCATACCCAATGGTATGCCTTGGAGATTTGGATCCATGCTGAGATGAGCCCTGGAGTGTTTTCTCCTATTGCAGAAGACACTTAACAGTGCGGATTTTGTAATCAACACCCTCAACCTGGCATACCCGGGTTGCACAGGGGTGTACCACATAGAAGCTGGCCATGTCTTGGCTTTCTATGGCAAGAAAGGCTCCATGAGGGCTGGACTGTCAGTAGAACAGGGCATGGAGGCTTGCCAAGTTTTGTCAGAGATCCCAGTTTGGATGGGATCTCTGGCCAAGTTCATGGTGAGAGCAGTTAGCCTCAATGAGGCTGACAGCATGGTTGTTGGCCTGAAAAGGTTAGAAAAGGAAAACCTCCAAAAAGCTTGACAGGACATCTAGAGTAGGTTATCCAGAATGCAATTGGGACAAACAGCAAGTACCATCTCAGCAGGGGTGCGCCCCTGCCACCACCACATGAGGCCCTGTTCAGCCAGTGAGGCCTCCTGTCTCAGCTTCAGGTTTGGCCATGTCCAGGCCTTTGTATGCTTCTGAAGATGAGGGACTCACAACTGATGGTGCCCAGGCCCCACATTCTCATAGGAGAGGGGTACCCAAGGTGGTGCATGATTGAGGCAAACTCCCATTGATGGGGGTGTCTCTGATAGAAATGCATCCTCCGGCTCCTCATCATCATTATCGCCATCCCATCCCACGATTGAGGGTATGGCCTCACACTTGCCGAGATGGGTGATCATGCTGGACTAGTAGATTTCGACACAGAAGGCTCTGCAGAAGGTACAATTTTCCCATCATACATCAATGATACCAGTATAAATGCACTTTTCAATACAGCAGCAACAAAAAGTGTAATGGCAGGTGATATGTACAGAAAGTTAAAACTTGGTGAACTAGACACCACCAGATTGCCAAAAGTAGTCGCAGCAAATGGATCAAGTTTAGGAGTAATGGGAAGGATCAGTTGTGAGATAGACATCGGAGAAACAACCTTCAAACAAACTTACCTAGTATGCCAGAACATAACAAGACCAGTGATACTCAGTAAAGACTTTGCACAAGACTATTTTATAGGAGGTTGATTGGGCAGTAGAACTTGAATCAGAGAAAATAGACTTTGCTTTTATACAAGGTGCAAAAAATATGCTGGGCGATACTTTATCAAGGCTGATAGAGATAGACGATGACATCAAACTCCCAGCAGAAAAGGAAGGACACAGGTTTGGGTATGTGCCATTCAAGCAACTTCCACCAACACAAGTTGATATGACTGAAGAAATAATTGCTGAAATGGTCAAGATCAAATCAAGATCGAAATCCATCACATGGAAACAGTCACAAAACCAAACTTTGAAATTCCAGTACCAAATCTAAAATTAAAGGAATTCCAAGAACAAGACAAGAAGGTGAAACATCTACGAAATTTATGGTCGGAAAGCAAGCTAAACAAAAACATCTTCACCATGGAAAATGATATTCTGAAGAAAAAGGTAATTGAAAACGGACTGCTTTTCAAACCAATAGTAGTGCTGGACCTACTTAAAGATTGTATACTGATGCCAGCCCATGATGAACAAGGACACAATGGATTCAAGAGAATGTATAGTGCCCTGAAAACTCTGTACTACTAGAAAGGTATGAAGAGACACATACAACTCTACTGCAGAAGATGCAAGACCTATGCAAGACACAACATCCACAGCCAAGAAATACAAAAAGAACACTTTGGAGCACCATCACAACCCATGGAATTCCTTGCTATAGATTTGATCGGCGAATTCTACCCAGCATCCAGCAAAGGTAACAGGTATGCATTAACAGTAATATGCATGCTCACAGACATACCACTAAAATCAAAGAAAGCTGAAGACGTGATAGAAGCATACATGAACAACATTTACTGCGTGCTAGGATCTTCCAAGAAAATCCTTTCAGACAATGGAACAGAATTCAAAAACAACCTATGGAAAGAAGTATTCCTAAATCTAGAATCAGGTACACCCCCGTATACTCACCACAATGTAAAGGATGCATTGAAGGCTTCCACAGGTTCCTAAAAGCATGCATCGGAAAACAGATTCAACAAGGACTTGAATGGGATGACCTTGTATGGAAAGCAACAGCAGCATACAATTTCTTCCCTACTGAATCTTCAGGATTCTCTCCATTTTTCCTGATGTTTGGACATGAACCAAAAACCAAACACATGATACTAGCAGAGAATACTACAAAGTACTTAGGTGACAATCAAGGAATATTGAACGTTCAGTTGATGATGAAACTCTTTCAAGTCCTGGCTTACAACTTAGCTAAATCAAGAACAGTGAGAGATGGAAACAAGAATAAAAGAAAGAACTTTAGACCAAGACACATCAAAATAAACCATCCAGTACTAGTAAGAGATCACACAGCCAAAGCTTTTGAACCAAGGTGTACTGACTACATTTGTGTAGGTTTTAGTGGAAAGAACAGAGTACTAGTAAAAGACAATGACGGTAAAGTAATGATGGTGAGCAGAAAAGACGTTACACCAGTTGAAATGGACATAAAAATAGGAGAACTATTCAATGATAGCAGAAACAAATCCAAAGTAAGGGATGCACAGCTTGCGATGCCAACAAAACAAATTCCAGATCTAGGTTGGGAATTTATTGAAGAGATACAACCTGTTGAACCAGTAATGAAAGAAATCCTGACACTAGAACAAGACAAACATACACTGAGTTCACCTGCAGGCAAGGAAGAGAAAAAATCGAATGAAGGAACAACAACTCCAGAAGAAAGAGAAGCTGTAAAAAAACCTTGAAATACAACAGCAGTACCTGAAATCCAACCTAACTGTCTGTAGACTAGATCTTCATACAATAGATCTATACAGACCAGATCTACATAGATCAGATATACATGGGCCAGATATATCCTGACTAGATCTACATAGATCTCTTCTATGAAGATCTAGTCACAGACTTTGTCTGTAGACTAGATCTACAAACAGTAGTCTATGTATATCTAGCCTGTGTAGATCTAGTCTTTGTATATCTAGCCTGTATAGATCTAGTCTGGGTATATCTAGCCCATGTAGGTCTAGTCTATGTAGATCTGGTCTGTATAGATCTATTCTATGAAAATCTAGTCACAGGCTATGTCTGTAGAATAGATCTACAAAGACTACTCTAGGTATATCTAATATGTGTAGATCTAGTCTGGGTATATCTAGCCTATATAGATCTAGACTATGTAGATTTGGTCTATATAGATCTATTCTGTAAAGATCTAGTCACAGGCTATGTCTGTAGACTAGATCTACAGAGACTAGTCTTGCTACATCTAGGCTGTGTAGATCTAGTTTTTGTAGATCTAGCCTGTGTAGATCTAGTCTGGGTACATCTAGCCTGTATAGATCTAGTCTATGTAGATCTGGTCTATATATAGCTCTATTCCATGAAGATCTACTCACAGGTTATACCTCTAGACTAGATCTACAGAGACTAGTCTTCGTATATCTAGGCTGTGTAGATCTAGTCTTTGTATATCTAGCCTGTGTAGATCATGTCTGGGTACATCTAGCTTGTATAGATCTAGTCTATGTAGATCTGGTCTGTATAGATCTATTCTACAAAGATCTAGTCACAGACTATGTCTGTAGACTAGAACTACCAAGACGACTAGTCTAGGTGTTTCTAACCTGTCTAGATCTAGTCTGGGTACATCTAGCCTCTATAGATCTAGTCTATGTAGATCTAGTCAAGGAAGCAACAAGGAAACAACAAGAGACTATGTGGGAACAAGAGGAATGATGTGGGAACAACATGGGTACAACAGGGATCATGTGGGAATGACAGAGGTCATGTAGAAATGATGGGCAATGACGGGGGTAGTTACTTGCCTGGAAATTTGGCTGGAAATGACATGGGAACAACATGCGAAATGACGGGGCTAGTCTGAAGTCATCACTTCCAGGATAATTCAAGCCAAAATCCATGCAAATATGTGGTTTACCTGGTTATTTGACTGGAAATGCTGACTTTTTGGCCAAAAACAATGTTGTTTACACCCCTGTCGACATGTGTCATTCCCACATCATTTCCAGTGTGTGAAATGACCACTGTCATTCCCACTTAGCCAAATCTCACTCAGAAGTCATGCAACCACCTCTCTCAGCCAATCAGAAGGCTCCATTCATTCAAATCTCTCAAAAATCACCAAAAAATATTTCCCATTTAAAGAGCAAAGCTGTTACAACAGCTCTGCTAAAAATTAGTAGAAGTTCAAACAGTACAAACAGCAAATACCACAAGAGATTTGCTGGAACTAAGCTTTTTCCTCTTTATTTCAATAGCCACAATAATGGCACTAACAAACCCATACTAATCAATCCCCAAATAACAAAAACAAAAGAAACCCAACACAGAGTAGCACAAAAATAGTATAATTTTTTTTCTTTCTTTAGGAATGAACCAATTAGAACAGGAGGAGCAAACCACAAGCGTGCATTTCTAAATCTTCCTCTGCATCAAGTCACACACAAACAAGATAATGTTAAAGCTTGCATTTATTTATATTCTAGCAAATGGCTCAAGAAAACCCCAACCACTGACAAATCCTGAATGTTTTCTCCCCGTCATGGTATTAACCAATCAATGTATCAAATTATTATGACAGGCCCAAAAAGAGATAGTCTGATCACTCCAGGAAAATAAGGCAACAATGAAGGAAACAACACAAAAGGACAGTGCCCCACTTGCACTGGAGAAAAGAAAATCAGCTTGAAACTCCATCTAGGTCAACCTATGATCAACAAGCTGTGACAAGCACTCAGATGGACCATAACCAATGGCCACTGTGCTCTCTCAGAAGAACCACCAATCACGTGACTCAGATTGAGAATGAAGGAATCCTTTGATGATGTCACAACAGACATCCCCAGTATTTCATCATAAATACGTTGACAATGGAATAAAGGCAAAATTCACCAGAAAATACAGATTCTGGAACCTGGACAGCACAACAAGATACACAACGCAGATGAAAATAAGCTGAAAAGTAAGATAGTAAGATTGTGACACTAAGAACCAAGGTAATACCCAACCAAACATTTTAATTGTCAGATAATAGCAAATCTGCACACCAGTTTTAAGTCCCAATTTGAATATATTGCCCAGCCAGGCAAATCAAACAGGGCTAGTGGAGATCAGGAAGGCCTCATCTTAGGCCAGCCATGAAGACTCAGCACAGCACACTGAACCATTTTTGCGCAGCATGGCAATTACCTGGGACCCTCCAGGCATCCTCCTCCATTCATCCATCCATTGGCCATCCTTCAGTGGCCCCCAAAACATAAAATCATGCACCTTTTTCACCACTACAACCACCACCCCAATTTTTACACAACCATGCCCCAGATTTACAGCACACCTTAGATGTATTGTAGTCAGTTTTGTTGTTACAGGTACCACTTAACCATTTTTTTTCTTTCTTTCAGTATAGCTCTACCCAGCAGGTAACCAGAGATCACCCCAGAAGAGTCTGTAGGTGCCTCAGGCAGGTTACTTATGTGAGAAAAACCCCATTAACATAGGCAAAATTACTCAAGTACCCTACCAGAAGTGCAGAAAGCACCTGGTAAAGCTCAAGAACACAACTTTCATAACAACAACACCAACACACAAATTGAAAGAAGTAGTTACTTTCATTAAAATAATTTTTTTCTCTCCCCAAAGCAAGGCCACACCAGTACAAGGAGTGAGAACACAGAAAGAAGAAATGCAACCAAGAACAAAAAGCAACTTAAACCCCAAATACATCTGGAAACACAGTTGGATGATAGCAAAATTAATACATGTATTGATTACTTTCAGGCATACTGCAAGCCACACAGACAGCAGACCCATACTAATGCTGTAGAAAAAGCAACCACTTTAGAAGTTACCAAGTGCTCCAGTATGAGATGTACCACAACTCAGTACAAGGAAGCACCCCCTATATTTTTTGGGGGATACAGCTCAACTCTAACAAAGACACTGTTAGGTAACAGTCATGTAGAGTGCTGCTACCACTCTGATCTATTGCAGTTTGCGACCAGATGAACAGATTAGCACATCTGACAACTTGCGATCAAACTGATTCAAAATGCAATCTAACATCAGATTCTACTTGTTTTCAGTGCTTGATACAGACCCACATTGGTTTCCAATGCAGTTTCCCCTGAGTAAGGGAGGGGCTCAGTTATCACTGACAGCATCTCAGAACTGCAGCACCAAAAACAAGCTCTGACCGGAAAAGGAAACTCACATACTAAGAACCCCATCCAACACAAAATTGTTAATTATTATCTTTCAAATGTTATTTACACACAAACATTTAGTTTAATTACAGACACAACTGAAAACTCAAGAGAAGTCAAGAAATGCAGCAATACACACAGAACTGCCCGGATAACTTCTCAATTAAGACAAATGAACACAGAAGTACCCTGAAGAATTTCAGCACCTGTAAATGAAACCTGTGATAGTTGTTCTTCGTATTGTGACAATTGTACTTCACATTCACACAAGAACAAAGCTCTTAAAAATCCCCAAATTTGAACTTCAACACAAGTATAGAAATTCAACCAGGTAAAGGAGGAATGTACGGTACTGGTACTGTGCTGCTGTCGACTACGGACTCACCAGAGTGGGACATCACTGACCTACCCAAAGTGTATGGCCAATAGCAGCACACCCCATCATAGCCAATCACATCCTAGTGGACTGAGTACTTAAGGTACCACACAGTACAGTGCAGGAGCTTCAATGCCAGATTCCACTAGATGCCACATTGCCATAGAGCTTAGACCTGAGAGCTACCACACTATGTAGATTGTACAGTACAGCAGTAAACTGGTAAACTGAACATAACTCTTGCTTGTCATTGGAATGGATCATAAGACCCATTGAGAGGTCATTGGTAACTTGAGGTTCATACATCAGAAGTACTACACTGTCTCAACTGTACCTGAGACCCCACGCAGCTATTTCATATCGAACATTTGAACCTCCTAGTAAATATAACAGACCTTACATGTTTCAGGTTGGCATCACTCTCATTTCTGATGTCAATTTATTCAACTGATTTTCGTATGTGACCCATCAAATGGAAGCTCATGCACACATGTTCATGATAATATGTGCCAAAATGGTTTTGAAATTTTTCAAAATTGACCACAGAAGTCCAGGGCATGTCATTTTTCCCTATCTGTACAAAAATGATACAAAAGTGCAAAAGAAATGGGGGAATACAAATCTGCTGTGCACCATGGTAAAATGTAGTTTAAATGTAAACTTGAACCATCTAAACATTACCCGAGCAGTAAAGAGTTTCCAAGACTAGTTAAGTGTATTAACTACTTGAAGATCCATCTTGTAAAAGGTCCATACCAAATTTGATCACTTGGTTTGTTGTGGATCGGATAATCTGAGGTCTGAAATCATTCTGGAGACTCTGTACTGATGGTACCTCTCTCCCCCAAAATACAATCTATTGGCTAATTTTCTTTACGTAGGGAAATTTACCATTTCGCTAAAGGGAGGAAAAGTGGAATCATGCACAACGCAAAAGAAACACTGGCCATCGGTAATGATATTGCGCATCTCAAGGCAATCAACGCACGAAAAAATATCTGTCAAAAAGTTTCTCGAGGAATGTCAAAAATTCCAAGAGTAAATCGAATTAATCTGTTAAAACTTGTACATTTTGACTTTTATAATTGTGGTTACGACACACAACTACGTTATCAAGTGTATGTGTCCAAAAATAAACAAACAGCAGTCGCGGATCCAGGATTTCCTAGAGGGGGCGCTAATCCCTAAGGGGGACGCCAACCTACTATTTGACCAATTTTCCCCAAAAACTGCATGCAGGGTTGCCATATTTGAGTCCATTAAAAATTTCCTGACATTTCCATGACAAAATAACAGTTTTCCCTGACAATTTCTTTTATATTTCAATCTGTGTAAATACAACTTTTAACTGTTATTAATGGCAATTCCCCCACACACCCAGGATTTTTGAAAGTAAAAGTTTAACAGTAATAATCAGTAGACTTTGCGTTTATATTTGCCAAGCAGATATTTACATAAACACAACCCAGGTAGAGCCCTTATCATATGATGGAAGTGTCAATCTAAAAATAGTGTCATGACAAAATTCCCTGACAAGACATCACAAAATCCCCTGACAATTCCCTGACATGGGTCAAATGGCAAAAATTCCCTGACTTTTCCCTGGCTTGGAGAAAATTTTGTTTTTCCCTGATATTTCCCTGACACGTGGCAACCCCATGCATGAAAATGCCCCCTCCCCTAGATCCGCCACGGAACAGCAACGATTTTCTTTTCTACTGGAAACGATGAATTTGTTTTCCCAGTTATTTTCATATTCAACAAAGATGAACAGTTCTTCGTCTAGCTTCGTGACTGCATACATCTGCTTTTATAGTTTGTGAGAAATGAGAAACCTATTTGTATTTTCAGACGATCTTTAAATAAATTGAAATCTCATATTCCGTAGATGTTTGGCTTCCACGTTTACTACCACAAAATTTGTCGAGGGACTCATGTCTTTGGGGAGCTGGTGACAACAAAGCAGATAATCCATACATCTGATATTACAAGAAGAACAGGATCTTCGATCGGAAACTAATCAAGCCACGCGATATTGAATACAATCTCTACAAGGTCGCTACTCTCCACGCAACTGAAACTTCCAAGATTATTTATGGATTTCCATTAATTGCTTCAAGTTATTTCGGTACAAAAGGGGCACTCCTCTTGCTATATTAGACCTGAACCAAACATTCGTGGATGTACCTTTATGTTTCGAGGACATACTTCAGTGGTTATTTTGCGCTTCGTCCAGACTAGTGACGCAAAAAGAGCCACCCATGCCTGCAGTCTTTTGTGGACAAATGTCCTGGATTGATTTGCAGTATCTCTCTATGGTTATTACGCTTACACGTTATGAACAGAATATCAGAAGTACTTGCTGGAACTTCAGTTGGGAAGAATTCCAAACACATGACAAAACGATCTGAACAAGACGACCCATATAAGCCATCTCTGGTCTCCTTCACTGACAACTTTACAAGGGTAGGGGCCTCTCAACGTAAATATTTTGAAATGCTGTAAATGATCTATCCACTAGCTTGCATATAACATACCAGACAATCATTTTAATTATTATCTCAATGATATATCTCGGTGTTTTCATGTTCATCTTGACGTTACCATTCCTGTAGAATGAAGCATTTCAGTAAAATTCTATGTAAATCCACTCTGTAGGCCGATTCCCTGAGGAAAATATAACTGTGATTCATACCCATAGTCTTTTCTTTCGTACGGCTTCACTTTCGCTTAATCCTCTATCACTATGTAAGAAGTGCTGCCGCTTGACAAGATAAATTATCAGATATTCTTCTTAAACCATTAGTAGACAGTTTAGCCCAGGAAATAATATACCGCTACTTCTGTGAGTCAGTGCAAAGTGGCCAGTTCCTTATTTGGCAGAGCGCTAGAAAACTCATTTCCTTATCAAGACTGCAATAAATCTGGTTTAAATGAAGTTTTCTCATTTAACTAAGTGGGAACTTGACTCAAGCTGTTACACACAAGCGCAGCCTTCCGCTTTAAATTCGGTAAGAAAATGATCTTGAACTTCTTTTCCCTTATTACGTAATTTCGAAAGGACAGTTGCGCTTCTGAAAAGGTAAAGTTTGTCAAGGGAGATTGAGTGTTTTTCTACCTAAATCCAACATTATATCTTCAATGACCGTGTAAAGTTCAACATGACTAAGCCGTAGTTAATCTTGAAAGGAGAAACAAACTGACAGAGAACAGCTTTTTCCATCTCACTTTCCAAATTGAAATATTTTCGTAGAAAAATGCGGACTGATGAAATGGTTTTCGGTTTGAAAGCAGTGACATTACTAGCGGGGTCGAAGTTGGAATTATTGTGACGAATACGTCACTGTTAGAATCTATGATCGGATAAGCGCAGACAACACGGAATACCTTACCTCGCCAGTTGCTGCCACGTAACCCGTTATTCCGATATTGATAGGAAACCGCGGCTCGTGCAACCTGAAAAAGAAATAAATATCAAAATAAAGAATCCTATACCATGTCCCTTTGATCTCGAGCCGTCGGTGCCATTTGCACTGTGATTGTTTATTGACGTCCTGTCTCCCTTCCACAAATGGCACATTTCTTCCTGCGGGGAAACTTATCCGGAGTCTAAATTGTGCAATTCCTCAAGTCGTATTTTACTAGATAAAACAGCCATAGGGGATGTGTTTAAGACTAATAAGCCAGATGACTGTTACTTTATCTTGAGGGTGAGATCTTTTAACAGACGGAACAAAGTTCAAATATTTTGGTGTAGAATTAAGCTGGACAAGATAGCCTGCCATTAAAATTAAGAGGCAATACCGGTCACCGCCCTCCATCCTTACAATGCTGGACCAGACCTTGCTGGGGGGGGGGGGGGTAGGTCACCTGATTAAAGTACCCCCCTCCTCTAGACCAGACCTATCTAAGGGGGAGGGGATAGAGTGACCTGGTAGGGGTACCCCCCACCTGGGCAGGACCTGGACAAAATATACCCTCCCCCCACATAGGGCAGGACCAGGACAGAATGTCTCCCCCCCGCTATGGGCAGAAAGACAGACACCTCTAAAAACATTACTTTCCCTCGTACTATGTAGGTGGTCGGTAAAATAACACGTTGACAAAATGACAGATTGACAAAGAGAGATAAACACACTTAAAGACTGTAAGTCGGTAACTGGACAGGATATCAACTGACATAAACATGGAGTAGTTATTAATCACACACACAGATGGACAATCACGTACCCTTCTCTGTGGTAGCTGTCGTCGTTGTCGAAGTCGCTGGCTTGTAAATCAAACACCTGCGAGAACACACCCTAAAACGGATGTCATGACATACTATTAGCGACTGAAGAATTTTGATCATTGTAAACCAATATATCCGGCAATACATGATAACCAGGTGATGAATCCAACAACAACTGTCAGACAGAATGAAAATCCCGTGTAATTTCATTGCCGGGCGATTGTGAACAACTTAAGAAGTATTTATGGCGGAAAAAGAACCGGAAGTAACATCAGAACTCGCTTCCTCTGAAACCAGTCCGCGCGACCCTTTTTCCAAAATTGCATGAAAACCGCCACCCTATTAAATTGAAAGTGCTTCGATTTTGAAAATCAAAAACGAACGTTATGAATGAAACTATTAAAATTCCTTTCTTAAATTGACGTTTCCTGCCGAGACCAGTTTCGCCTGAATGATTTTAATGATTAAGGCATTTTCTTGTTTAATCTGGTTGATCACTGTTGCGTCCAATTTCACAAAGCTCCACTAAATTATTACATAACATCGTTCGTGACTCTAATTCAGTGGAATAAGCAATATTTCCAAAGCACCCAAGGAGCAAGCAGAATCAACCAGATTCAAGACGTTTGACTAATAGAAGCACTTGCCCTAAGCACACGTTTGTTGTCACTCGGATACAAGTAGCCTCGACGTTATATTTTCCCATATCCTGTGCATAACAAGCTACCAGTACCATACATGAGGTCAATCTCTTCATTTGTTGGATTATTTGGAAAATACCAAAATCTCTTCGATTGTCCTTTTTGTTGAGTAATTTACAATCCAATAAATAAAAGAATGTTGGCTTAATGTGTGGATACACCTTCTACTTTGAAACTAGACCTGGACATTTTATTCCATGAAATCAAACAACTACCCATGGTACAGCGAACAGACAATTCTCGTCTTTACAAACACCCTCTCACTGAGGGCCAACAAATGACAATTTGGTTTTGTATTTACAAGAAGGCCTTTAGGTACACATTTGCATACAGGGTTTCAATCGCATTCCACACTAAATTCTGTGCTTAGTACTTAAAACCTAATGTAAGCAAATGCATTAGGGACTTACTACTGAGCGAACCGTTACGAATGCGATTATATTGTAGCACACTCGGTATTCAACAATGTACAAATGTCTCAAAGTATTCCCTCACTTTAATAGTCTTAAATTTACATTAGTAAGCATCTGTTTAGCACTGAATTCCCTCACCAGAGCAGTGAGAAGTATTAGTAGAGGATCAGGAGCACAACACACCGACACCGATTCGAAAGCGATAGTTTTATCTCAGCGAAGTTCAAATATATTTGTTCGTTTATTTCATTTATGGTCAAGAATTCCAAGAACCGATGAGACTAAAATCGCGTTCGACATTTTTAGGTGAGTGTGTTATGGTTCAAAAAGAAAGTATTAATCGTTCACCATTTTTGGATGTCTTAATTTGCGCTTACACCTCGGGATCAATTTTTTATCCTGTAAAAAGCAAAATTTTAAAAAAAATGCCGCAACTATGCCATAGAAAGGCCAAGCAGAGGCACATACCTCAAAAATAATATTATGTTGAGATAATTATGGACAGCTTCCAGAGTGTGGCAATTTGTGCCATACACAATACGTAAGCCTGGCTGTCTAAATCTATGTTTGTCAAATTAGGATGAACAATATTTTTGCCAAATTAAATAAATGGATGATGTTCTGGTAATAATTATTGGACGGGTGGATTTCTGACATGTCTCTTTTTCGCCTGAAGTAAATTTTGTCTGAGTTGTCGTCAAACTCGCAATGTTTTCATTTATTGCTGACTCGTGAGTCCTTATTAATGGAAACGGGGTTGCTTCACGGCTATTTTGGGAATTTTTTCACGCGAGGTGAAAAATATTATTTTCGTGTGGAGGGGAGCACACCAGGTGAGATTGAACCCATGAGAGGTGCGATTGAAACAAACATCGGAAACGAACATTCAGGGGCGGGGAGGGGCAAGAGAGAGAGATTGAAACAAACATCGGAAACGAACATTCAGGGGCGGGGAGGGGCAAGAGAGAGAGATTGAAACAAACATCAGAAATGAACATTGGTGGGGTACCCCCATCCCAGTCAGATGGGGGGGGGGGAGGCAGCCATATGGGGGCTGTGGGAGCAGATGGGAGCAGGGCAAGATAAGGGAGGGGGCAGGGGAGTGGAGTCAGATGGGAGCAGGGGCCAGATGGGGGTTGGTGGTGGGGGCCATATCTGGTACCCCATCCACCTGGCTGGGGGTAGATCACTTGATTAGAGTACCCACTCCCCCCAGGCCAGACATAGCTAAGGAGGAGGGGATAGAGTGACCTGGTGGTGGCATCCTCCCCTCCCTTTTCTGGTACCCCATCCCCCCAACTGGTACCCCATCCCCTATCTGCTACCCCATCCTCCCTATCTGGTACCCCATCCCAGACAGGGAATACCCCTACATTAACGAGTAACCAAAGTGGAATTCTTCACTCCTTGATTTTTTTGGTTATTGTAAGAATTTTCGCATGAGGGAATTTAGTTAACATTTTGTTCCTTTGCAGTGAGTTTAAATTTTAGAGTGGCCTTTTTTTTATCATCAATTGATTATCCATTGTTCAAATTTGCTGATGTCAAAAGGTCATTTATCATTATACAGGTCGTTTCACAGTCAATGACAACATACTTAGTAGAATTAGTTTAACCAATTGATAAAGCAAAACCTACGAATTAGGTCTAATTAGCATGATGGGCGTGGCGAAATTGAACTCAAAATCGTATCCAATCACCTCTGAAATTGGACAGGTGTGTTCAAAAATACTTAGGCATGAAAAAGAAACCCGAATGCTAGAGGTTTTCAAATCAGTTTACTACTAAAGTGTCCAGATACTTCTGAATTGTAGTTTAATATTATCAAATTATAAAAAGTAAATCAGCGTACGGATTTCCATAATTCAAGGCGACGTAAAAAGCTATCAAGATTCACAAATAGTCGCCTTCTGTTCTACAGGCATTATATTAAAAGATGGTCAGTTTCTGATAAAATAATACCACCAGGGCAGTAAACGGATTTCACTTGTGCCTGTGCTCCAAGCTTGTGCCACACTGTATCACGCCAGAAAGTGAATAAAGCTCAGGATCTCAGAAGGCTTTAACATTCAGGACCAAACACGTGCAACCTCAGTCACACATTTATGACTAAACAAATAACCTAATTATACGGATCATTCAAAGAAAACCAAAGTTTTATTGCTGTTTTAAATTCTTTCCAAACTTCTGTTGCACCCTTTTTTGTGTTGCACGATGAATGATTGCAACCTCACGACTTTGACATTTTTCTGCTGTTATTGTTCTTTGACTTCATAATTTTTGATACCCAATTCAAGCAGAGCGATTAATGCTTGGATCAAGTTTAAAACGTATTATTTTACATTACGTTATTTTGGTCCAGAATATTCTAGCTTTGGTTTCTTGGGCTTTTTTGGGTATACCTTACTAACGGCGCCTTCCTTCCATTCAATACCGTGCTCCTTAAAAACAAATGACCATCAGTACCGTCTTATAAAAAATTAAGCATAAAGGTCATTGTGACCTTAAGTATTAATGAATGATATATTTTTACTGCGACTGATGGTCTGCTGGAAATATTATACAGAAGAAAGATTCGCAAATATGAAATGTCCCACAGCTGAAATCCCGTGCAAAATTCAATTTGAATAGGAAATCCACTCCCATGTAGAAACAAGTAGGAAATGGACAAAGATCAAGAAGCAGCTCTGATTAGTAGCTATCTTAGTTTTATGGATACTATTTGAACCGCGCCTGATAGAACTCAAAGTGAATAGTGGGCCATACATGCTACCTTGGCGGGTAATATAGAACTCAATTTGTATGTGTAATAAATTCCATATTCTATAAATTACAAACAAGAACGTTTAACAGCACTGTGTCACGCTCCCATTTGATTCTGTGATTTAATTTAACTGTAACTTTGCTTTAGGCAGGAAAATGAAGAGATAAAATGATAAAGAGTTCAAGAGAAACAATGATATGAAACAATATCTAGACAAGGAATACTTACCAGCATTGTGTCATGACCCATCGGATTCTGTGATCTAACTTTGTTTGAGCTAATTAGATGAAGAGATAAATTGATCAAGATGTAAGAGTTAAAGAGAGATAATGAAATGAAACAATATGGTGATGAAGAGTGAGATGCGAGATGAAGAGGGTCCAATAATCAAGCCAAATCTACTGAGAACCGAGTCTGGTTTGGGAGGGGGCAGAGTGAAGGGATTGGGGGGGGGGGGGGGTCCAAACTCCCAAGTTCCCCAAACTGGTCTGAACCACCTTTTGGTTTGGACTTTTTG
>JBCAUG010396137.1:0-31448 GCA_038406175.1 Haplosyllis leylae
TGACTACCAATTTTTTTATCATGATAGAAATTGCCGTCAAATACCCCGTCATGCAAGCGACCCTACAGCTGCATTAAGAACTAGTGACATTGCATAATTATTATATATAATAAATCTAGGAACACTTACCTGATTATCCATGACAAAGTCGTATTGAATTGAATGTTATGATATCCAATAATCGCAGAAAAAAATTCTGGAATGCCGCCTTTGACTTCCAATATGGCACCATAAGTGACTGTACTGCGCATGTCAGAACTCTTGTTGATTACCGCATTATTCCGAATTTTTTGAACCTCCTTCAAGGTGTTTAGTCCAATCATACGTTTGCGTGTATCACGTGTTGAACTGCCACAGATGAACAACCTCTCTTTTCTGATGTTAAGTCTTTTGCAAGTTGTTTTAGTTTATGGAGATATTCTCTCGAAAGGATTAATTAATTTTGCCTCTGATGGTTACGTTCAAAGAAGATTAACTTTGCCGAGTAATTGAAAAAGTTTTGTTCTTGTTAGTAAAAGAATTAATAGAACTGTTGGAAATCCCCTCATGACATCTACTGAAAATACCATCCATATTAATCTCTTGATCCTCGAATTATATTAACAGGACATGCTTAAAATACGTGAACTTAATTCAGGTTACCGAGATAATGGAAGTACAACGCAACCGTCGAAGAATTAGGCAATAGTTATATGCCTTATTAAACTCAAATAGAAAAATCAAAAATAGCAACAACCTATCTTTTTTCATTTAAATATGAAGAACTAGAATGGTTATCCTATCTACAGCCATTTTTTTTCATTTCTGCGTATTCTAGTTTGTCTGTTTTTGGTTTATTAAATTTGTCAAATTATTTGAAATTTGGTCTTCTTTTCTAACAAATACAGGTATAAATTATGTACCTGTGTCAATAGTGAATACCTGTGCAAAAAATTTCGATGTACAATTCCTAATTAGATCTATTCGAGTTTTTTTACAATTCTTCAAAATGAAAACTCAATTGTTTTCTACACAGTTTGTGCAAAAGAATAGTTTGTTTTCTGTTCCGTTAGGTTGTAGGTTGCAGATTATAAGCTAATACATTATGAACAATATCAAAATCAATGAATAACATCCAGTCATAGGCAGAAGAGTTGATTTAAAGGAAAGAAGAAATACTTGAAAATCCAATCATTATTTATTTCACTTCACTGATGTAGGTAACAACCTAAGGACAACCTAAAGTTTAAAGCGGATGAACGCTGATGTACTTGCAATTACTTCTGGACAAACTACCGTGTCAAGCAGAAAAAACGATTAACGTCAGGTGCTAAATGCAATTATTTAGATCTATCTCGTTTATTGGTGACTCGTAGAAGTACCTTATTGTTTTACGAAAAGCTTTTTGCTAATATAGATCTATTGAGAATTTTTCCATGTGACCTTTGGAAACCATCCTTGATCAGCAACCATCTTGTTGGCAATTTAAGAGCAGCGATCACCAGAAATTACACATTTACAGAGTTAACACAGATGCTTGCAACAGAAACTAAACACTACTCAGCTGGGTTCAATCTTCAACTGCAACATGCTGTCAGCCACCTTGGATAGCAACCATTACCAAACACAGTAGCTCTACCATTTTGGTTTTTGGTTGTGGCCAACATGCAACATTGCTGACAACATGACAGCTGATTAATGATGATCACAAAAGGTTATGCACCTAAACTAGAATATCAATTTTTTACAAATCTGTTTGCTTTCCAATCTGCAGTTCAATCTGATCTAGAATTGATTCCATCTTACTTCGCATGAGGTTTGACGAGTCACCAAACTTAAATTCTTCACTCCTCGATATTTCTAAAATCCTATCGACAACTTGCTTCTTAATTGTAAAGGGAATTACAGTGTAGATAGTAGAGTGTTTTGATTGTTATTTTTATTTTCAACAAAACTTTTCTAAATTTAAAGTGCCCATTGATCAAATTGCAAAAGCTATTGAGATATTTCCAAGATCATGGCACACTTTTATTCACGAAAAACTCAAATGCGTGATTGCGAAATAACATTATTACCGTGAGGTATACAAGTCTCCGTCGCCACTCGAGTTTTCCCTAAATAGAGATGTATTCTGTAGATTCTACAGAATCACGAGAAAACAAAAAATCCAGCAGCAAAATATTACCCTCACTGGGGAGTGAACCCAGGCATTGATTCTGATTTCTCGCGATTCTTAGAAAGTTGAGAACAAGACAATGGCAATGTAGAATGGACCTTGACAGGAAACGGACTTGTGTCAGAGGAGTTTCTTGACTGTTTCTTTGATCTACCGCCCCTAGTGGCATCTACAGAAAATAATATGGACACTGCTGAGCTTGTTTACGTCTGGGAAAGGTAGAAAACCTTGAACTTCACATACTATGCTGAGAGATATAGACTCATTTAAATCCAGACTAATTTCCTCAGGACTTATTTCTAAAGAATACTAAAAACTCGCTGTCTCTGTTGAAGTACCGATATCTGTAAGCCCTTAATTTAAGGTCTTTATTCAGAGCATCATTAGCAGCAGTAAAGGTGCTCCATTCCATCGGGTATTTTCAAAATAAATTTGAGACCAATTGGGTCAATTCATCTAATGGTTATTTCTGCATCTATGGTTAGGTTACTATCATATTTTATAGTATGATAGTGAGGCTACTCATTCATGGACAAGTGTCTATTAATGTCATCCAACTTTTCAAACTTACTGCAATATAATTTATGGTGATGTCTAAATTGATAGTCAGGGCAATTTGATAGTTAGCATCAGTGGGTTAGTGAAGTAACTATTAAATCATTTAGATGAATTGGTCCAATTGGTCTAAAATGTATTTTGAAAAAACTTGCTTAAGTCATCCAAATTCAAAATTATTTGAACCAAAATGTATTGTAGGAGATGCTGCCTTGCTTCTGGCCACTTACAAAATTTCGAAAATTTTATCAGAGTTCAAAAATTCTAAACCAAAATGTGTTTCAGGTCATTCTGAGCAACTTTGGTTTTTGATCCCAGACCCCTCCTTACCCCCCACTTGAAAATGAAATAAACACCAGATTTGGCCTGATTATGTTCAGAGACTGAAAACATTTTTTTTCCCCAAATTTTTTGTTTTTTCCTTCCAATAACAAAAATTCATCCCAGCAGAACAAAAAGTCATCCAATTCAAAATAATTTCAACTGAAATGCATTGCAGGAGATAGCTTGTTAGTTGTGCTCACTTATGAAATTGGAAAATTTTGTGTTTTGGGCCATTGTCAGCAACTAAAAAGTATACCAAGTACAAACATACTGAAGGGCGGTGCGACACAATGCTACTTGCATCCTTGTTCTTCGTAACTAAATAAGTTCACGAGATTTGTCTATGTTGAGGGATTTTCAAGACCAGTCCAAACGGTTTCTACAGATGGCGTTTGGTACTTAGCAATTTGTATTCAAGGTTTCGAGTACCTCTCGATAAAACATTTAAGAAAAGGATTAAAATATTTGAGGTTCCGTAAATAACACAAATTTGACATTTCAGTACAAAATTGACATCGAGGGGTCTGGTTGCTAACCAGACGTGTGTTGAACAGGAGATCTCTTCAAACTAAATTTTGCTTCATGCACCACTTCACTTTTTGGACTTGGGATCATTGCTAGATTCAATTGAGTTTTTCCTAAATGACTTTCGCTGAATTCAGTGAATCAAGACAAAATCCAAAAGTAGTATGGCCACCAGACATTCCATATCTGACAAGTTACCTTCCTAGATGTAGTGGTAAAAAAGATTTTTCCATTAGTTTCTGGGATGGTATCTATTCACACTGGTGCATCACAACGGATATGTAACCAGAGGTAGCAATGGAAGTGCACATTCTGAATTCGGCGAGAAATTCATTTAGGAAAAACCCTAACAGATCATGACTTTACAAGGTCTGAAAGTCTTGAGACTGACGAGGTATGACAGATTAGCAGACTTCTAAACCTGTGATGGTGTCAGTGTTTTGAGTTCAATTCCGACTGGAGGCTTAAAAACCTTCAATGTCAATTTTGTACAAAAATGCAGATTTGTGATTTATTTACGAAAACCTCGATTATAAAGCAAATTCGATCGGGCAGACTTTAGGTCAACAATTAAGGATTTCTGTCAATACTAAAAGCAAAAGGTGAAATTCGAATGTTAGTGACTATTTATTTGTACATATTTCCACTAAGTAAAACTTGTAAAAAGTAGGCTTAAAATCAACAAAATAATAGGTTCTAATATACTGCTAAACAAATTTCCTAAACAATCGCAACCAAGTGATAGTCCTCATTGACGAAAAAAGAAATTTGGCAGAAATATGACAATAAAACATCCCCTATGTACAACAGTGAAATCATAAATATATTTACAAACTGTGTACACTTTTGCATTCACATATTAAAAACAAGTAGGTCATTATCAAATTATTCTAAACACAAAAAAAAATGACAGTCCGGTAATGAATTGAACTATTACAAAATACAAAATTGTACTATTGGGACCATGTCATGTGAAGGAAACTTAATTGCAAAACATAGCTAAATAATTAATGACTTGAATCTTATTAATCAAAGTGATGGAATATACTGTTCTGAGGCAACACACTTGTACTTCTTTCTACTTTCTGTCTCTTTGCTGGTTTCGATGAAGAGGCGGGCACACTGTTAGATCTTTTCACAGGCTGTAGAAATTAAGAATAGTTCAGAATAATTCCCTGATGAAAAAATGAGGTGCTTTTACCTTGTCGGGCACATTTGTCAATGATTATTGCCATTACTTTGCTGGATTTCCTGTGACGTATAATTACAAAGTCAAAGACTAATCGTGAGAGAAGTTTCCAATGGATTTCAAGAGGGTTCCGACCCATTCCTTCTCGGTATCGATCAGTGTGAATATATTATTAAGAAAAATTTTGTCAATCATGTGAACAAATGTATTAAAATTGTGGTTTCTGACCGTAGTCACATATCAAGCGAACACGATGTATGTGCTAAGTTTAAAATTATATGTGAAGATTTAATTATAATTAGTTGCCACTAACTTACTTGAGGTTTTTTAGGCTCGTCTGTACTGTCTTCTCCGTCTTTCTCGACTGTCGAGAAAACAAAGTTTCTTGAGTTTCTAGGGCCTGTTGGGTTGGAGACTGGGCGGGTCATTTCTGCTATTTTAGCCAGAGTGTCTCTGCTCCTTGACAGGAATGAACCATGTGTTGCTTTCTTGAGCGACTGAAAGTGAGATTTCCACATAAGACTTGTACGTTTTTTCTCTTGAAATTTACATGTGTATCATTTTTAATTCGAACAAAAATCCTGAGATTATTCTCACTCACCGGAACCTTAAACAAACCCTTCGAAGGCTCTGGTGCATTTTTCTGTGGAACAGCGCTGTCCTTGGTTGGTTGTGCGTCAGGTGTTGAATCAGTACATCGGCCAACAGATTGCCTTTCCGCTCCTGAAATATACAAAAAATTATTACCGCCACTGATACCATACTTTTGCTCGGTTTCGTCGTAAGCAATTTTTAGATAAATTTAAGTACCTTTCTTTGGTTTGAACATGGCTTTTCCCAGTTTAAGTACTTGACTTCCAGCTTCCTCATCACCCTCGGTCTTGAAAATACAAAAGTAAACTTTATGTCGCTGTTTGTGTCGCATATTTGCATACGGCTTGAGAGCAAAAATTCAACGAACAGAAGGGATATAATATGTTTATACTTGTTGCTCGCTGATAAATTTCTCTCTCTCGTATCTCTCCATTCTCCATTTAAGATCTGCTTCTTCTTCTCCATCATCCTTGTCGTCATCAGAATTAAACATATCCTGTTGTGTGTCTTCATCATCTGAGAATAAACAAAGACATGAGGTTACTATGTCAACAGTACATGACTTTCCCGATATATTACCATAATGTAACGGTTCAAATAAGGTCTTTTTACCTATATTTTTCCATCTGAATCTGCGTTGACGCCCAGATCCTTTTGAATGAAGATCACCATCAGCAAGATACATTTCCTGATACAATCTTAATTCCCTCTTGTCTTCGTCTATCATTTTCTTTCTGAACACAAACATACACAAAGAATGTCATTGTAATTTATGACTAACTGGCTGGTAAGTCATATAACGGTAAATCATCACGATAAACGTTTACTTACAAATGTACGCGTCCCACTTGATTCCGGAGTTCATCATCCGATGGCAAATCTTCCAGATCTCCGAGTTCCTCTTCCATCACATCGTCGTGTTCATCCAGGTCGAGATCTTCATCACTACCATACTCACTTCCTGACAGCTCCGCTTCTTCCTCCACAAAGTGCTTTCGTATTTTACTGCACAGCAAAATAAATACAACAATTTGCTTTCTCCTAGTATAGTCACAATTGTATATTATAATCTACTAAAGTTTTAAAAGACATGCAAATATCTCTTACCCTCCCTTTTTGCTCTTAAAGCCCCTAAAAGCAGATTTGAATGCTTTTCTTTGTCGTTCCTCTTCATCATCAGATTCGATAGCAGCCTTTTCCGTATCACTTGCCAACTATAATTGGAAACTTTTCCGTTAAAAGTATATCAGCGAAACAGACCCAAACGAAGTAAACGCGACAGAATGTATTGTTTTGAACAGAAAATGGGGCTGACCAAACGATGGATACTTGGGCTTTTTTGACATATACAAATATCAGGCAGTGAAAGTTTCACGAGGTGGCTCGTTCGCACCCTCTCACACCAGCCTTCTCACCCCTAGCACCCTTCTCACCATTTGAAACACATGAAGAGTGTAAAGTGGTGTGAGGGGTGCGAAGGGTTAGAAGGTTGGTGCAAAGGGTGAGAAGGGTACAAGGGATGAGAAGGTTGGTGCAAAGGGTGAGAATGGTGTGAGGGGTGAGAAGGTTGGTGCAAAGGGTGCAAGGAGTGAGGTTTGTGCAAAGGGTGTGAGGGTAATTATAAACTAGGTTTTTGGGTCCCCACCACACTAGGTCAGAAAATCTTCAAGCAAGTTTAATTACACAATGTTATCTTGAGATGTCCCCACCACCTCCAGGTACAACCATCATCCCATGTACAGTCACTGAGCCGCAAAAGGCCTTCGTAGGTCCCCACCACGGACCCAAAATTTCAGGCCAAAAACAGCCAATCAACCACTAAGGTGACTAACGAGCCACCAAATATCCACAAAAACTAAGATGTCTCGCAAATAAAAGTAGATACGGACACGACACCTTTATAGAAAGAGGATATTTCTCACTTAAAGAATCTGTTTTCAAAACAAATGCACTCGTCCCGAGTTACCCAATGAAAATTCATTATCATCGTAAACGAATATACAGTGCTGCTAGGCATAATCAAGCAACAAAAATTTATGTTGTTCAGAACCGCAAGGCCCCGACATAGAAATAAAGATATCAGATCCGCAAGGACCCGACATAGAAATAAAGATGAAACTTCACTTCAAGAAATGTTCTTCTGAACGTGAATTTACCTCGTCGGTATCGTTATCAGATTGCACACCAGTGTTGGAAGCAATTTCAAAATCTTCTCCCTCTTCGTCACTGTCGTCAACTGCTACCCTTTTCTTTCCTTTCTGCTTCTTTGGGGAACTGTAAAACACAATACGAAAATTGGAACTTCCTTGTCAGTCGTGACAACTTTTAGATGAATGTGGTATTGGGTCATATCAATAAACACTTGCTAGGTTTAGAATCACCTTTTATTTTCCGTGAACTCTCCAGAACACAGATAGACTAGTTCATCAACGTTTCCTTCGCGTGAAGTTTGCGTCTGCAAGAGTCCTAGTTTCTTTGAGTCAGTCTTGTTTGAATCAGTGTTTCCAGTAAACTGACCAGAACATAAACCTAGTAATTCATCCTCATCATTCTGATTTTGAGAACTGTCTACGAGTTGGGATAAACCTGAGAAGGCTCCTTTCGATTTCTCTTGATTACCTAAAGAACAAGTTTCAATATTAAAAAAAAAAAACAACTTACAAACTATCGTTCTTCTTGGGACATTTGCAAGCATCAGTTTCAATTAAAATGTTAAGAGAGTGCTACTGAAACAAATATTGCCACCACTTACCAGCTGTGAATTTGCCAGAACACAATTCCAAAAGTTCGTCTTCGTTTTCCTGTGACATTCGGAGTAGAGTGCCAAGTTCTAACTGTCTTCTAGCAACTTTCTTACCAGATGAGTTTGTCTTAAATAATCTAGGAGGGAAACAAATTATTTGTATTGCCTACAGTAAATACAACGAGGAGAGACACCTTAAGATATTTTATTGAAAGAATTACTTACCCATCAGCATCCAACATCTGCGAGTAGCTACTACTGTCATCTAAATTAAAGCTCAAATTTCCTGTTCCAACTCTCGGGGTTGACTCTGATGTTGGACTGCATTTCAATAGGTCTTGCGTATCTTCTATTGGCATCGTAAGTTCTGATAATCTTCTAGAACTCTGTAAATGTTAATATATTATTTGTCTACCATTTTCCAATTTGATTGTTAACTCCCTCAAAAGTACTGCTTTAAATCCGATCATGATTAAATTCCCTGTGTTCATAACTTTTTCCGCGCGTTTTTTGGGAATTAAAATAACATTTATTCCACTTCCATCACAGAGAGATATTCTCCTAGTAACCCCCTCCAAGCTATAATCACAATAACCCCATTCCATTTTCCAATTCACCAACTGCAAATTGGCCAAAAGTCAAAATATCACAATAACATCCCAGCACAAAACTGATACATCTTTTAATTTTTAAAACTGCAAAATTTTCCCTGTGTTGGAGGTAAATTCCATGTGTAAAAACATGTTTATAATATTTCAGGCAAATTTCCTGTTTCCCCGTCTGGAAAAATGGAAGATCCAAATTCCCTGTTTTCCCTATGCCGTGGCAACACCGATCATAATTTGTTTCATGTTTTTTTACTACCTTTGCAGTGCTGCACGTGGCAACGGACCCTTTACTGGATGGAGTGAACAGATCTGGTGTATCTCTTCTTGATATTCTTTGTCCCGCGGGAATGAGTGACGACGCCATTGAATCAAAACTAGCATCATTACTTGCCATACTGCTTCCGTCTTTTTCGAATAAGGACAATTTGCTGTGGCTCATGTCATCTGGAATGTAAACATTTGTTTTCAAGAGCACAGCTAAATATGTTTTTACTTTCAGCATTTTATCCCAAAAGGAATGCAGATATGAGAATGAGATACAAGGTGTACAGTAAATTTAGTGTAAATATAAATAACCAACCATTTGTAATGGCTGGGATCGAACCCTCGTCAAGCGAGGAATCTTTTTCCAAGGTAGAATCTTCATCTACAGAATCGTTAGTAGCCGCTATATCCTTCAACAATTCATCTACACTAGCAACAGGACGTCGTTCTTGACTTAACGATTTAAAGGGTCGATCACTTAATTCTAAAATCACAAAACAATGATTATTCATGCATAGTGAAACAACACATGCTAATAATTTAAAAGAAAAGTTGATTCTATATTCATCTGTGTGACCGAAGAATAATCAGCAAATAAAATGAAGGTGGACACTTATTCTAAAAGCAGCCTTAAGAACGATGCTTACCAATTTTTTCACACTTGTTATTCTGTGAAAGGGTCAAAGAGTCATTTATTGCCATATCTCCCACTGACGTTAAAAAGTGGGAACCAGACTTTATGGTGTCAGAATCGTCAAATGCATCATCATCGTAAAGATCCATAGTTTTTGTCTTTTGAAGTGCTGCCTTCAAGAAATTCTTTGAGGCTTGTGCTTTTTCTATGGAATTTTCTGCAAAGAAAAATATTAAAATTTTAATTTTCAACATATTAATGGCCGTCACGATTACATTCCGGACATTTTTTTACCCATATTTTAACAACCATATTGGAAAAAATGTCCCAGAGAAATAGAATATTAACCTTTATCTTCATTACTGTCATCAACATCATCCAGTTCCAAGTGCATATGTTCTTCGTCTTCATCTTCCGCTTCATCATCGACAAATGGATTGTTCTAAAATTTTCAATTATTGTGGTGTCATTCATAACTGTTGGTATTTTTACAACCTCTGCCACTTACTGTATTCTGCTTGTTTTATAGCCTCTTTTATTCTGCTAGTTTTATTCCATTTATTTTGCAAGGCCATAATACATGCCGGTCAAAAAGTATATTACCTCTTTTTCTTCTTTTTCTGTAGTCGTTTTCTCTTCATCATCATCTAGCTCTTCCTCTTCCATCTCCTCTTCCTCATCAGTGTCAGTTTGATCTAAAGAAAAAGGTATGTACACAAATCCCTCGTTTTCATCCTTGTCACGAAAAACGAAAGCCTTTACCAAATTTCACGACGTTAAACATTCTTACCAGTTAACTCGGCTTCATCATCCATATCAAATCCCTCTTCGTTTTCCAGATCATGCATCTGCGTCTTTTCTTTCCTGAGTTCTGCTCTTTTTCTCGCCATTTCAGCAGCAAGTGTCTCTTTCAATCGAATAAGTTTAGCACCTGAATGTAAAGTAGAAAATCATATACCCTGTCGGAGAATCATATGTCTGCATTCAAAAATCTCGAATTTAACATAGAAGAGGGTGAACCTGGTTGCTTAAGTTTTGGATCTTCCTCCTCTTCATCGTCCAAGTGGATGGTTAATGTCTTCACTTTCAATTCTTCTCTTCCGGTTGTTTCATCCATGTCTTTTTCTACTGTACTGTTGAATATTTTCAATCGAGTTTTCGTGAATTACTATTTTTCCTCGATCATTACATTTGAATATAACTCATTTTCAACTATCAGATAGTATCTGTAAAAAGACGATTGGCTTTTCCATACACTCAATTCTATGTTTCAAATAGTCTTGCGTTTTACCTCAATTCTACATCTTGTCCTTTCCTTCCGTGCTTCTTCGTAGAATGCTTCATTAATCGTTCCATAAGCTTAGTCACACCTGATGGCTTTTTGGAAGGAGGATCATCATCTAGATCTATCATCCAGTCTGGTCCACCACTCAATGTTGGAGTTATACTCGCAACACCTAGCGCACCCAGTTCCTGAGACAATCCTGAATGCAATAACTTTTTAGTCCATGATGAACTTTTTTGAGACTTTTCCTGGTCTTCAGTCTCAGTTTTTAACTTATTTTCACATTTTGATTCCTCGCTATCTTCGAGAGCCAAAGAAATGTCTTCAGAATCATCTGATTTTATGTCTGAGCCATTATTTTCGCCATCTTGATTGCTTGGATTTTCGGAATCTTGGTTGCTTGGATTTTCGGCTGTCTTTCCGTTATTTGGCTCGGAGCTGTTATCTTCCTCAGAAGAAATTCCTGGGGTTGTGAGGTACCCAGAGTCCTGCTCTGGTACCTTTTTGTCCTGATCAGGCTTTTTACTATTTACACAAACATCATCCTCAGTATTTAAAGTAATGCTTCCCTCTGTTTTATTCTTTTTTTCCTTTAACGCAGACGCTACCCTTATTGACAAATCTGGCAGTTCATCATCTTCCAGTTCATCGAGATCACTTTTTTCACACTGTTTTTCTTCAACCACGTCTACAGTAACGTTCAAAGATTTTTCCTTCAGTGGACTATTTTTGGTTAGATCAATACGGGGTGCTTCAATTTTGCTGTGCATGACGTGCATATTTTTCCAGGATTTCCTAAAATTATAACAAACAATACATAAATCTCCATTTGCAAAAACAACGTTATTCTAGATCCATGTGAACTTGCACCAAGACTTTTCTCAGCAGAAAATAAAATTCACACAATAGCCGAACAATTTTGGTGTTTTTGGTAATTACTTTGTATTATTTTCCATCTCTTACCCTGGAGTTTTCTTCAAATAACCAAGTTGCGACTGTTTCTGCTGTATTTTCACAAGGAATCCTGAGAGAGCCGGCGGTTGGGGTTTATGATATGGGAGCTTCAGTTCAGATTCTGAGGAATAAATGTTTATCCAATTAATCACAAATAACATTAGTGAGTAATATTTTGGAATATTTCACTTTTAATGAAAAATATCCAACATAATGCTTGAATATCTCACATCTAATATTCTTTGTCAGTTTGGCTCCTGAATTGTTCTTACCTCTGACCAGTCTCTGTGATTCACCATAAATTTCGGTCAAGTCAGCTTTCTTGGGTTTTGCAGCTCTGTCGGGTCTTGTCTTGGTTTCCTTCTTTGTAGCCCCCTGAAAGATCATTTTGTGATATTCAATAAGTGTCGAAAAAGATATAAAATATGGTATAATTTCTTCTTTTTTCTGTAACTAGGTAAGTAGAATGTCATACCATTTTCAGTCTTCGTTTGAGAGCAGCGCTCATTTCTGCAGTTTCATCTTCTTCCTCCTCACTCTGTTCCATTGATCCATCGTTATCGTTTTTATTGTCTGTTTCCATTCGATCATCATCGCTGGATGATGAAGTTTCGTTTTCATTTTCCTTGTCGTTGTCACTTTCACTTTCGGAGTCAAATAAATCCGCATGTATTTCACTGAGTTTCAAAAATTTCTTCTTGATATTGGCATTTTCGTGACCTGCATTAAAATGACATTGTGAAAGTTGCAACAATGAAAAACGCCTGAAATGATTGTGATGATGATTGTGAAGACTTTCACAAAGCTCAAGTCAAGGCGATGTTATGAGAGACAAATTTTAGGAATGTCCATTAGCATTGAAGAAGCGGTTTCTTTTAATTACTTCTCCAACGTTTCTCGACTACTGAGACCAGAATAACCTTTCTTTCACTAATTCCTTCGGACCAACAAAAGCAAATATTCCCCCGTTTCGTAAATTGAATGACAATGTCTAGAAAGTACACAATTAAACTCGCCTTCTGTTGATTTGTTCTTTTCCGCACTGGAAGCTTCATCGTCTGAATCAACTGCGCGTCCCAATTCTTTGGAAACATTTTTTGATTTGCAATCTGTCTGCAAATTCTCGGGACTTCCAGACCTGCTGGATGCCCTTGAATTTCCAGACGAATTTGATCTTGACGGAGAACTCGACTGAGTTCTCTTTTTCATTCCAGAATCCCCACTTGGCGAAATAGATCTGCTCGAAGATCTGGAATGTGATGGACTTGACTGCTTAGAGTCTGAATTCTGAGCACCAGTTTGAATTTCTTCATCCTCACTATCGCTATCTTCCAGAAAACTTCTATTCACTCGCTGGAGAAAAAGAAATTGTCATGCACTATTACCATCAATAGATGCTCCTCCGCTTCTGAATGTACCGTCAAGCAACTAACCCAAAGGGTATTTAATATGTAAAACTTTTGATACACTGAAAGAACAAACATGAAATATAATTTCTCTTTATTCTGTACCTTCTTCCGCCTGACACTACGAACAATTGGTTCATCATCACTGTCGTCATCCCCCAAGGATCCTTCAAAAGAAAATTTTCATTCATCTGCTTTATTATTATTGATTATAGTTTGCATGTATGTACAGTGCACGTCTTGTTTTTCATGTTCAGAGAACCAAAATTAGTATTACCGTTGTCTTCCTTCTGGTGGCTCAGGCTCCCTTCTTCATCTGATTCCACCCCTTGCTTCACTTCAATTTCTGATTCATGATTATCACCCTGTAAAATTAATTTGAAAGTAGTCATTGTGAGAGAATTAATTTGATTACTTCTGTATTGTCCAATCTTTCTTCAAACAAATTGGGTGCACTGGCTTCAATACCTCGAATGATATAAATCTCAGTGAATCTTCATGGGATCCTAGATCTAGAGAATCTAGATCTACTAAATATTTCACTAGGTCAAGTCTAGATCTAATCTAGATCTAGGTTTTATCAGACCGGAGCAATTTTTTCTCAAAAATTTCAACACCACATATAACTGGTACTCAGGCTGGGACATTTATCAAAATTCTATTTTCCACTGATTAGTCTAGAAATGCTTTCTTTGAAAAATGGTGGGAACAAGCCAAACCTTTTTAAATGTTTTGTTAACAAATTAGATTTAGATCTCGACCAATTTAGATTTAATTACCTGATTTTGTAATTCCTCCATATCTTCGGTTATATACTTTCCATGTATGTAAGTTAAATAACACTAATTATCTACAAAATGCTATGAAAACTGTATGTTGTCAACTTAAACAGGCGGCATATTTCGCGGTATATTAGTCCGATAATTTAACTGGCTCTGGAACACTTATCAACAAAGAGCCGTCTCCGCAGGAAAAAAGTTGGCTTCTGCTGTTACCGAACATAAACGACTGAAGTCCGGACTATCTGCGCAATGCCGGTGGTTCGGGGCGGAGGAAAGTGACCTCAGGGAGCGTAAGAAGTGCCAATCCTACAATTTGTCTTTCTCTCTGAATAAAACGTCTTTGCAGGCTCAGATTCCGGGTATTCTGTAGAGGTGCGCAAACCCTTCCAAGGGATGTCAACATACGATTTCGAAAAAAAACCAACCAAAACCGAAAAACTGTATCAACACAGTAGCGGACCAGAATTTTTCCGAGATTTTGCCGACGTAGCAAGTGGAAGTAAGGGGGGGGGTGAAGTGAGCCATATTGGAGAGAGTCCAGGGCCCACCTTAGGGCTCTGGAAGTTCTTGCATTTTTAAATGTCAAATATTTCCTGATGATTTTTAATGTACATTTGTATGGGTCCATTACAAAATAACTATTTCAATATGAAAAATTCTGACAAATGCAATATTCCTTTTCCTAATATGAGAAAATGAGGGGTCCTATTTGTTCTTTTGGTTTAGATTGCAGATGCATTAGTTTGTAAACCTGGGGTCTGTCCCTCAGCTGTTGCATTTTAACTATCAACATACATTCTCCCACTTTTCTGGTACTTTTTCTTCAAAAATTTAAACTAGGATCTAAAATATATTTCAATATAAAAGATTCTGGCTATTTTGACAAATTTGTACTTTTGGTTAGGTTTGCAGAGAGTTTGTAAACTGTTGCATTATTACTTGAAAATATATATCTTCCTACTATCCTGAGAAATTTTTGTTGAAATTTCCAAACAATTTTACATACAAATATTTATTTATTCTCAGACATTTTTAATGTAAATTTATATGAAAAAATACTTTACTTTAATCTTTACAGATTCTGGCTTGAGTTAATGTGTAGAGTTATATATGAAGATGGAATGATGAGTTGAGTCTAGAAGAATGTGAAAGGAATATACATGCTGAGCAAAGCAAGACTAGAATTGTTTTCAAAAAATATAAAATTAGGGCCTAAAATGCATTGTTTAGCTCTTAAATGATCCTGGAGCCTCAAAATTGTACACTGGGGCCTCCAAATCTGGGGGATCGGGGCCGGGGGCCAGGGTCCCCTGGATCCGCTAGTGCAACACCCTGAATAAAGTTCAGAAAATAGGTGTAATTTTAAGGTAGGCAGAAAATACGTTTATCCTTTTACAATGGGGTGTCTATGAAGGCTTTCGATCGATCATGTTCATTTACTACAAATAAATTAACTCCGGTAGTCATCACAAGGGCATCATGGCGCACACGTTGGCTATCAGGGATAGGGAGCTTGCTGCTTATCTTGGTTTGTCCTTTCTTTGCGGCATGTTCGTTGGCTATCAGATTAAGGCATGGAGATTGAAATATTTGAAAGCTAAACGAGACTATTTGCAGCGAAAAATGGTTGAAACACAGAAGAAATTGAACCAGGCATCAACGAACTAGATATAGGTTCCAGATAAACTCTGATCATGATCAGCACAGTTTCTATTTTTCACCAAACTTAACTCAAGTGACCAAACTATTAAAATAGATATCGGAAAAAAATTAAGTTACTCAAAGGATTTTAAAAACATGGCGGCGAAGCATTGTCCAGTCATAGTTGTTCACGGGGGAGCATGGGCAATTCCTGATGACCAGGCTGATGCAAGTCGTGAAGGAGTGAAGGCGGCTGTGGTGCAGGGATACAATGTATGTAGAGGTGGCAAATAATTATGGTACAAAATAAGTAGCTGATTTCTGTCCTCCGTAAACACCGGCAGAAAAGAAAATTGGATTGTGCTGTAATGTACTTCGTGAATGACATTTTGATTCAGTGCTTTAGTAGAATGATCCTAGAATGCCCTAAATAATATGCATTCTGCAAGAAATCTTTTCTTTCGTTAATCAGTAGCACATTATTGTGATTTTAGCTTTTGCTGCGCGGTGCTTCTGCAGTTGACGCTGTCGAAAGGGCCGTCCAAGTTCTGGAAGATGACCCAGTATTTGACGCAGGTGAGGAAAGAGCACACGCAAAGAAGGTTTTAAAAAGTACTAGATGCAGCAACAAATGTCAAAGAACGTTTGAGTAGTGTCCTGACTGTTCTAATGGACCATTATAGATTTTAATTTCTAAAGATTGCATACGCCGGACACAAAGTGAAAATTTTTAACTTAATTTTATACGGTAGTACTAGTTGCTGTGGATTCATAAACTTAAGAAAAAAGTAGTCATATGCTAAAAAAAAAACCCCAAGATTTTAAAGTACAATGAGCAAGAAGTGGTGGGTAGGTCCAGTGTAGAACTGAAATCAAAGTAATTGATCAGTCTTTTTAGTCTTTCACGCCTGGGTGCACTGGGCAGCCAGTCGCGTCTCACAATTAAAAGAAATAAACATACGTAGGAGCAGGCTTTAGTCCTATGTTCATGCCTTATTCAGGAACAGGATCCGTGTTAAACAGCAAAGGGGAAGTGGAGATGGATGCGGTGATTATGGATGGAATGTCTCTCCGCACTGGAGCAGTTGCTTCGGTCCACAACATTGCAAATCCTGTATCACTTGCCAGACTAGTGATGGATAAGGTATGATTGAATGAGTGTAATGATTGAATATTTAGGGAGGAAATGACAAAAACTCTTAATATTGCGTAAAAATCACATTTCAGACTGAACATACGCTGTTAGTCGGGAGTGGAGCAGATGAATTTGCTGCCGAACATGGCGTCAAAACCAAGCGAACCGATGAACTTGTTACTGATATGGCTAGAAAAGAATATGAGCATTTTCTAAAGTTTAAGACCGTAATTGACGTTTCATTTAGGAATAGGTAAACTGCAACTGAATTTTATTTATTTTCCTAAGAGATGTAAAAAAAGTATTTTCCGTGCGTTCTGATAATCGGATTGATAAATATAACATTAAATAATGAACAAAATGACTTCATTGCATACTATTTCACTCAATATTATAAGACAATCAATTTTAACAAATACTTTAAAAATGCCTATGATACAGACCCAAGATGATACAAATTTTAATTACTTTCATTGCAGATCAGAAGGCAGTGGTCATGATACAGTTGGAGCTATCGCATTGGATCAGAATGGTAATGTTGCGTTTGCAACATCAACAGGTGGTATCACTGCTAAACAGCCTGGTAGAGTCGGAGACAGTCCAATTGTTGGTACGTTAAATTGTTACCTCCCAAATACATAGTTTTTTTCGGGAAGGGATTGTTTTCAGTCATGTTTGACTTTTCACTTTAAGCCCTTTGTCACTACATTTTGGGAGTGACCTTTTTGCAAAATATCTATTGGCAAGCGGGCAGTTGACCTTGGACTGATAAGTAAGCCTTTAACGAGGATTGAGACAGCACTGGGTTCTAATGGACCCTTGTCCCTGATTGAATACTGTCATTGAAAATTACGCTTGTGATTGAAGATAAGTGCAGGAGAGCCTACCAGAATGCCGTCTTTGTATTCTATCCAGCGTGCTGTATTCTATCCATTGCGTGCTGAAAGAGTACAAGTAAGCTCGTTAAACTAATTGTTTCATGTTTTTGTAATTGACACAGGAAGCGGTGGTTATTGTGATAATTCTGTAGGTGCCATATCAACCACTGGTCATGGAGAAGCTATCACCAAAGTGTGCTTGGCACACAGAATAATTATGCAAATGCAACAAGGTATGTGCCAAAATCTTTCGATTCCAGATCCATGGCATTTGAGGAATGATTTAATTTCTCAATTTTACATATCTCATCTTCACATAGACAAATATATATTTTTATGCAGGGATATCTGGCCAAGATGCAGCAGAAAAAAGTCTTGCATATATGGCTGACAGGGTGAATGGGTCTGGTGGAGTCATTGTCGTTAGTTCACACGGAGATATTGCAAAGCACTTCACAACAGAACGGATGGCCTGGGCTTCCGCTAAGAACGGCATACTTGAATTTGGACTTGATCCTGAAGAGATCAACCTGATGAAGTTGTGACAACAATTATATAGATGTCAAAATTAAAGCAAAAAGAAATGTTTTGACGACTCCTTGAAACAATCTCGATGGCATCTAGATGTTTATGCATCGCTTGTAGACATATCAATAAAATATTTATGTTGTTGGTTCACACAATATGTGTACTTGTCTTTTTTTCCACCTTTCAATGGTTTTTCTTACAAAGCCATTTTTCATGGTCGCGTCGAATTGTGATGATACTGTGATACTGATCACTACCGAAGAGCCTTATAAGGTGGTGCTACCTACCGATTGTTGTCCAAAAAAATTGCAGGGACGTCATTTTTCCGTGACAAGCGAACTTCCTGCTCATTTCAACTACACTAATTTCTTGTTTTCCTGAATTATACACAAAGAACCTAATCAGTAATGTCGTTGCAGGAAGTAGAACAGGTGATGTAGTAGACTTCTATCTCGTGTGTTAGTGTAAGTCCAACGGTAGACTCCCATCTATGGATGGGTAGGAATGCCAGGGAATATACACAGGTATCGGTACCAAATGCTGAACTGGGTATCGGTAAAGCCTTTGTAAGGAAAGGAAAAAGACTTTACCGATGCTAAATTCAGCATCACCGACACGGATACCTGTGGGAATATGCTGCTTATCCCACTTTGTTTATATATATTTAAAAGTGCCCTGTTGACGTATGAAAATTAAATATCTCGACAGCGGGATAAGTGGCATAGGTCTACGCCGTGGCATTCCCGTAAGTGGCTCAGACCTAGATGCTACAAATACGAATTTTGACAATTTTGGTTTCAGGATCCTTTTGACCCAGATGAATTTGTTGAAAGATTGGCATGGAGGACAACAGGGGGGATGTCGAGAAATAATCCAGATGACTTTGATCCCATGGCTATGCACATGGCATTTGAGAAAACTATAAAAGACTTGAAAGCTATGAATATCAAGATGGAAAAAAAGGTAAATTACCCTGTTAAATTCTTCATTCAAAGAATTGAATTTTTGTTTTAACTACAGAAATAAATGTAGCTCGAAGAAAATGTCAATAAGATGCCGTAAATTCTATTTGATCTCTATTCTTTTAGGTTGAGAAACTTGAACGCGCTTGTGAAGAAGAGGAAAAAGCTCACTGGGCAAGGGTAGCCTCCCTTCAGAAGCACAATCAGGTTTCTGAATAAATTGTGTGATAACTTGGCAATTACTCTTTTATTCATTTAGCTTGAGAAATATGGTGCCTTTCGAATTCATTTTTTTGTGTAGTCCAGCTAGTTCAAGGAGATGATTAATTATTATTCACACCATTACTGCCATTACACCACTATCAGAAAAGAGAATACCATTTGAATAAAGTCCCTTCTATTATTCATTATTATTTAACTCTTCCTTCTGTTACTTGTTTTCAATCTGCACACAAATTAGTTGTATTCTGAAGAAAAACAGTAGTGATAGATTTGTTGGGTATTGTATATTCTTTTCAGGCTGCTTTTTCCCATTTTCGAGACTTAGATGAAAGAATCAATTTTGTTGCAACAAAAGTTGTTCACTTGGGAGACCAGTTAGAAGGTGTAAATACCCCACGAGAGAGAGCAGCAGAAGCTTACCGGCTGATGAAGTTCTTCTCGGAATTCTTGGAAGATTTACCATTACAGTCCGAAATGTTTAATGATCCGTTTCGGGTGAGTAGATCTCAATTGCAGTTTATTTTACCCGGAGTAACATGCAGGTGAACGTGGTCAATTGGGGCTTTGTCGACTTTTGAAAGAATAAACAACAGTCTGATAAAAGTGCTTCTTTATCGTGTTTTGCAACGTTGTAATGACCTCATAAGTGTAAAATTTCAATACATTACAATTATGTGTCTTTTTTTTTCTAGATACATGAATCCGCAGACATTATCCAAAAACTATACCTTATTGCGCAAGAACTTCCTTCCGGAACCCAGTAAGAGATCTAAATGTTCCTTTATATTTGTATTTACTTGCTTAAGTCCAGCTTCTTCTTTTGCTGCAAAACTATATATTTTCCATTTTAGGTTTGACAAAGCTCGAAACAGAATAACAAGTAAGTTTGATTCATCTGTCTTAAATATTAATTTTGAGGAACAGACTTCAATTTTTGACTTTGCAAATCAGTTCTCATTGGGTAGTGAGATTGAAAATATGAAACTGTTTATATTTTAGCAAAGTATGACCAGATAGAAAGAGACCTCATTGAAGACTTTAAGATTGCCCATCACGAGAAGGAGAAGAAGAAAATGAAGAAGATTGCATCCGTTCTGTCTCATTTTAAGGTACAAAAATTTCAGGGACGTTTTGTCTTGAACAGGCGTACAGGACTGAAAACATGACCTTCCCTCGTATTCCTGTACAGTCTTGAACAATGTTGTTGTTGATGACTCGTAAACAAATCACTTTATTGTGACCACAAGGCGAACGATTCTTGTGATTGGGGCATTTTGCCTTTGAATTTTTCAGCAGATAACAGGGTGCCCGCTTGCTTGCTATGGAGCACGTCCAATCAGACTGAATATGCAGTTTGTGTAAATTGATGCATGTGGAGCCACCAGTGAAGTTTCTTCGCACTTCCTAGTTTTACAACTGTTTCGTCTTTCAGTAATAAGAAGCGTAATTTTTTTTCATTACAGGGATACAATCAGTGTATAGATGCATTTATAGAACACAGTCAGAAGGTAAGGATTTTTATGATGAATGCTCGAGTCCAGTCGATAGGAGAAATATTACAATAACAACCATGAATCCCAAATGTTTCTTGTGATAATATGTTCTAAACATTGTCAGGGAGCCTTCCTTAGAAATGATGTGTTTGAGGATATTCCACCTTTATGTGCAAAAACTAACACGCTGATCAACGAAGTCTTCACTAATCCGGAAGTAGTCATGTCGAAGTTGGTACTAAATATCTACACCAGTAAATTACAGGTAAGATATGTGTGCACGTACTCGTTTCAAAGGAGAGCATATTAAAAATAGCAGCGAATACATTTTATTGTTCAATTGTAAAACACGTCTATTTTGGACTCAGGAACACATTGGCCAGACACTCTCCGATACGAGCGACATGGAGAAATATTTGCAAAATCTCCTGAATTTGTACCAAAAGTAGGTGTATCTTTGGTAAATTGTAGAAAATAATATTGATACTGATTTTAGTTAGATTGTAACCATTTGTTCATAATGAAGCAATTACTTTTATTTAATTGGTCCCCGATTTAAATTTTCGTAAATGGAAGGCTCTCACAAAGATGGCATTGTAATTTGCCCTCAATATGATGATGTTATGAGATAATATAAACCTGAGGTTATTACTGTGTATTATTCAGAACAACCAAACTGTCGAATCACCTATCATCATACAAACTTGGCAACGATTCCACGTTTCTGGCCAAAGTCACGAAAACAATTTTTGCGAGATACTTGGATACCTATATCAGGTAAATTGTCAGAGATGGTTTGAAGAGTACTGAAGAATGACATTACTAATTATACTGTTTACATCCTGAGGATTTATATGTGTAAGAAAGATATGCTTTCGTAATATGTATGCACAACATTAAAACTGTGGTTTACTTTCAAGCATGGAATGTCGATTCTTGAAAGACAAAAGCTCGGCTATACTTCACCGCTATTATGATTCAAAACATCATCAAAAGAAGCAGATTCAGAGTGGAGGGTAAGTGAACAAAAATTGGCACCGTTTTTACAGATACTGTGCAGCCCAGAATGCTACATTGTGATGTTATTTGATATCATTGTGAAATCACTATCAGATTTTTTGACTTTGTTAGTAAACTGTTTTCATAATTTATCGTGTTTTTACAGAATTCACGAGTTCAGAAGAGATCTACAAAATGTAATAGGCACCAAGGCAAATATCAACCTTGGCCCGACGATAGAAAACTATGGTGGAGAAACGTTTCTTTCCCAGGAAGTGGCAATAAATTTACTTCAGGAATCAAAGCTAGCTTTTAAACGTTGCCAAGTGGTGAGAACTTGTTCCCAAAGTTCGTAAAATATATATCAATTTATTATTTCTTTGGATAATTTTATTCAGAAATATTGATTTCTTCAAATTGGAATTAGATTACTTCTTGCAAATGTGCACAAATACATTTATTCTAATTGTTACAATTTAGTTATCTAGCAGAACAGAACTACCCAATCATGCAGCCAAGATATTTGATATATTAGTTCAGTACTTGTGCATAGAACACATAGACTATGCTCTCGAATTGGGGCTTCAAGGTGAGATTATGTTTCTCTTTTCTCGCTAAATCACGTTGACATTACGTAAAACATGTGTGTGTGATGTTCTCATTTCTTCTCAAAGCAATTCCGTTGGCCGATCCAAAAACGCAACCAGAAGTTTATTTCTTCGATGTTGTGGGACAAGCAAACACAATGTTCCATCTTTTTGAAAAACAGTTCAGTGACCATCTCATACCACTGGTTAGGTAAGCACATGTGGATGCAATTTAGGTGAATTTTTGGGTTGACATAGAGAACGGTAAATTCCAGAATTTAGAATTTTTAACTAAAATTTTTATTTGACAGTGCTTCGCCCAAACATGGGGAGTGCGTACAAAGAAAACGAGAAATAATGGAATCTATGGAAAACAAATTAGACACTGGACTAGACAGGTGAGAGATATTTATTTATACGAAGTGATGGCCATTGGATCAACGCTCAAATGCGAAATATGTTTTTTTAACTGGAGAATGTATGTATTTTTCATCCAGTAATTCTGCTCTTTACAAAAGTGGGTAATTATCATGAATTTTTCGTCAACAATTGTAATAATTACATGCTGAGCATGGAAACACTGTACACTTGGAGACTTTCTCTTTATCCAAAGAACGTGTATTTATGAGCTTCGCCCGTATATCGAAGTCCTATGCTTTATCACATTGGGGAAATTCGTGAGTCCAACTAGGTGGCTTGGTTGTTATGTATTTTCCCTTTTGAGAAGTCGTGAATCTTGAAATTTTGTGTAATAAGTTTATTTTGAAATCTGAAGTCTGTATTTACTGTGGTGTGTTTCCTGGATTGGCAAAGTTTAGTTGATGTAAACACGGTTTCTGATAAATTCAGCACCGTGTGTATTCGCATGTGACCTGCCACTGCAGATATCGTTTCAAATGTCCCACTGCAGAATGTTTGAAATTATTCCAGTTTTTGCGTAAGTCTTGTGGATATTTTCCGCAAAAAGGCATAAAATTACTGCAGAAATGAAATCCACCTTGCGGAATCTCGCTTTATCGTTGACAAGCAAAATATAATAAATTGATTAAGCATAACAGGTTTTATTTGCTTTACGTATTTTACATTCGGAATAAGTTTGAATAACCCATGAGGTTAATGCATTTGAAGCATGTGTCTTTTTAGTCGACATTGAAAGTTAAATGATTTATCACATTTAAGGCACTGATATTTCTTTTGCCCCTCATTGTGCGTGTAATCTATGTGACTCTTGAGGTTCTTCTCCATAGTGAATCTTTTCGGACACTGGGGACATTTATGTGGTTTGTCTACTGTGTGGCTCAACATGTGCACCTTCAAAACATTTTTCGTCATGAAGGATTCACGACATACGGTACATTCATACTTGTGTTGCTGTTGACACGCATTTTTAGGAGATTCATTAAAATTATTTTGCTTCATTTTCATATTGTTCGGTTCATTTTCTCGGAAAGCTTTTATCGTTGAATTGTGGGATTTTACCATGTGCAGTTTCAAGGCGTGGGACGACAGGAAGGTTCTGTCACAGCTCACACAGTTAATTTTCTCAGTGGTGGTCGTGTGTTCCAACATGTGAGCTTTTATTTGAAGTTTGGTGTAAAAGGTCTTGTTGCACGCGAAGCATTTGTGGTGTCGCTGACGACCCCCGTGAGTCAATTCATGTTGATTCAAATTGTATTTATTGTAGAAGGACTTTCCGCATATGGTGCATTGGTGAGGTTTATCACCAGTGTGAGTTTTCATGTGGCTGTTAAGATTTGGTTTCGCTGCGAATTTTTTATCGCAGTGAGGACATTGGTAGCGTCGCTCGTTGCTGTGTATACGAGAGTGTTCTTGTAGTCTTATTTTTGTCGCAAACGTTTTATTACAAACGTTGCAGGCAAACGGCAGGACACCGTGTTTGTCTTCAGTATGCTTCCGCAAAAGCACTAGGTTCTTAAAAGTTTCCGGGCAAATTGGACATTGCTGCCGCTCCAAATTCATATTGGCCTTTCCATGCTTATGCTTCATGTGGTATTTGTAGACTGCCTTCACGGAAAATTTTGTGCCACATTCTGAGCATTCAAAGGGCTTTTCACCTTTGTGGCCCATGATATGATTTTTCAAGGCATACTTTGTTGTCATTTTCTTATTACAGAAATCACACTGAAATTTCTTAACCTTGAGATCATCATGTGACGCTGAGAAGTCTATATAGGCTATCCCTAAAACTTGAGTAGAAACATTGGCCACGTCATTAGCATTGAAATCTTTAGAATCGCTGTTAAATGGTTTGTTGTCGAGATCATCTTTGTCGGACGCTTCTTCTCTATTGGAGTAAGAATATTTCAATTCTGCAGATCCAGATCGACATTTTACTTGTTCTTGTTTCATATTGGGAGTGGTTGACATGTGTACAGATAAAATGTGATCTTCCAGTTCCTGATCGTCCATGTACTTGATTTCACATGCATTGCACCTGAAGAGGGGCTTTTGGTTCTCCATGCTGGACGGCCTACAAAATTGAGATGGAAACGAAAATATCACATAGTTCGAGGATGTAAATCGGCAAAATTAAAATTGGCAAAGCCGAATAATAGTATTCTTAGCTTACAGCAGCTACTTACGTGAGAAAATGTGTGAAACTTTCACTGGAATGTCGGTATTTGCAAGTCTTTCTGAAGAAATCTTTTCTTTTCTTTGGCTGACTGAAGTTGGATCTTATTTTATACTTGCTGAGTGCTGAACGCATTGTCACTTCCCCACTGTGACACTTCTCAAGCCTTTTGTCCTATTGTTCTCGCGTTACACACTGGCTAGCGAAGTTGCATTCTCGGGTTACGCTTCGCCAATTCCCATTGTTGTGTAATCAGGTCACAGCAGGAGACTGAATCGGTACATCTTATTCAGGTGATTGCATCATCATGACTTTCATGAGCACCTTAAATCAAATCGGAACTTCTTCATAGAGAAAATGTTATGATTAGAAATAATACGAAGAATGATAGTTTACTCTACAAAGAGCAAAGTTTGCCAGACGTTACTTGTAAATATTGGACAAGACAAAGTTATGGAAGCCTTACACACCTTGCCATGCGTTGAGTTAGAAGTAATATTTCGACAGGGAAAGAATGTTCACACGACATTCCATCTACAGAATTTTAATTCTTAAAATTAATTTTTTTCACTATACAGGACATTATCTGCAATGACTGGCTGGATACGGCACATATTGAGTACAGAACAGAAGAAAACAGATTTCAAGCCAGAAGACGAATCGGCTCCTTTGCAGATGTATTCAAAGGTCTACATTTATTTTTTCGTCAACATATTTCTTTCGTCGATGGCGCCTGTGGGGAAAGGGGAAAGTCATTGGCGGGGGGAGGGGGGGGGGGTAGTTGAGCTATGGTTACACTAAACAATTCAATGCCAAATTCAATTTGAGTGAGTCCGTTTCGGCACAGATTTAAGGAAATGTTCGCATTCACATCCGTTTTTCTCAGCCTGATTGTACTCTTACTGTGAGAAAGAATTGAACAATTATAAATTGCAAAAGAAAAGCAAATTTTTATCTTATTTTTTCTTCGGTTCTTCTAGGCTTGTGAGAAGGTTGTTAAGTACGTCGGAGGCCACATTGAGCCAATCAAATTGGGTCTTGACGGGAAGAATGTGGAAGCAACGATGTTAGAATTCGGCGTAAGATTCCACAGAGTAGTCTATGACCACTTACAACAGTATCAGTACAACTCTATGGGTAAGAAACTTCATGGGTGCTGGCTGATACGACACATGAACGCTGACATTTATACACGCTGTACGCTTGAAATACAATCTAGCTGTAACAAAATTTTTATCCATATTATTTTTGTTGACATATTATGTCAGAAACATACATCAATTTGAAATGTTGAAAAGTATGGGTACTTGTGATGTTCACGTTCTCTTTCCTTACTCGCGAAATTTTTGGAGATGATTGCGGAAAAATGGTTTTGTAAGTTACGCTGATTATTAGAAAAAAGAAGCGAAACAGAAGGAAAAAGTCGTGGAGTGGTTTGATTAACACCTTAATGCCTCATGTCTTTGTGTTTGTTTTCTCTCAGGTGCTATGTTGGCGATATGTGATGTCAATGAATACAGAAAGTGTGTGAAGGATTTCAACAATCCATTTGTTTCTCAGTTGTTTGATACGTTACATGCTTTGTGCAACCTTCTGTTGGTCGTACCTGACAATCTCAAGCAAGTGTGTACAGGCGAACAGTTGGTGAGTACAATATGCTTTAGCAAATATTATTCTGTACACACAAGTTTTTACCTAGAACATACAACACGATGTCGAGTGAATTAATTTGTCTTAATATTTTTTGATGCGCTCGTAAAGCAATCGGTAAAGCATATATAACTCCCGTGTCTAAAATTGTCAATTTTATGTTATTTTCAGTCTGGATTAGACAAATCGGTGTTGCTGTCATTTGTTTCATTGAGAGCAGATTACAAAACAGCTAGACTGGCTCAGTACTTCAAGTAAAATACACCATCACACTTGTTTTGTATACTGTGCAATACTTTTATTTAAGCTTTGCAGAACATTGGCCGTTGTATTTTCAGTGTGTGTTTTTCAGATTGTAAAATGAATCACTATATCATGAAAAATACATGCAGCAAAACCATGCAAATTATATAAACCACCGTAATTGTAAAGCTAGTTACATCTTGTGTGTCTTGTCAACCGTCGGTTCAAGTTAATTTCAAGAAGAAATAAAAATCCAGAACGTGTAATCGGTGATGCGAATGGTCTGCATTGTTATTTCATTGAATACAATGTTACAGTTTCGTAAATAATAAACTAAATCCTCAATACCATCACTTTTTCTTTACACTGTGTATGCTCGGTTGTCAAGTCCCCGGTGACTTCTGCTCCCAATTCCCCACGCTGTTTCACATCGATAGGGATGATGATTACTTGTTTGGTTCAGAACAACACAGAAAACCGTCCTTTTTGTTGGTGCAAAAAAAAAGTGAACTGGTGGCGACATCACTAGTTAAAGTTTAGACTGGTAATATAGTGTTTCTGAAGCCCTGTGTCAAAAAACAGTATGGAGGATGATGTGCAAAGTTCTGCCTGCTAGTTATGCTCTTTTATCCTTATTTTTGTTTTTCTGGCTCGATATATCACCAACAGATAGCATCAAAAGGTAATTGCAAAGTAGCACATTCATTGCATTGCAGAAACAATGATGGAATCTCAGAATCAGGCCCAACACAATGTACGATTCACATTGCCAAACACCAACTCCACTGACCAAGAGGCAAGACCAGATAGACTCTTCCGAAAAAAATGTGTTCAGAACTCGGTTGAAATCTGTATGAGTCTGTCTCTGAGCAGTATCAATGCTTCTACACTGCATAGCAAAATATTGAAATTTGAAAGTCCAGTATTTGATATATGATGTTGAAGGTGCATGTAAGTTTATTGGGTCCATTTTCGATTGGTTTGAGCGAATCTGTGAGACACAATCATTTTATATTGTCAGATGTGAATATGACTTCGCAGTGCTTTGGACGAGAGAGCTTGGTCACAGTCCTTTTGCAGCTGCACCGCTTATAGCTGATATCAATGCAGACGGACGACTAGATGTTATAGCGGCACCATTTCTCGATGAAGTTAGTGTTTTACAAGGTGAAGACGGGACTACCCTGCCAGGATCGAAATGGCCATATCCTTTCGTGGATATTTCAACCCATTCCAGTCCCTTGATGGTGAATATATCTTGCTCGGTTCATTACTTGATGGTACCTAGATTCGCCAAACGATCACACCAAGACAAAGAGTGAAACCTTGTTCACATGTAACGACACCGAAATTTGGACCGAAATTCGGCCCGTTAAAGTTTTACATTGTGCCAAAGGTGACAGGCTGAAATTTGGGCTAAATGGGTCTGGAACCCATTCAGTCTGAATTTCGGTCTGATTCATTAGCACAATGCTAAAACTTTTATCGGGCTGAATAAAAATTAATTCGGTGTCGTTAAGCGCGAACAAGGTTTGAAATTTGCCCAGGTAACCCCTTTCGTTAGTGACCCTGCTTTATTTCACCAATCTAATTTGTCACTTTTAATTTGAACCGTTAAAAAGTTTAGACCACTGTTATACTGTCTCCAGAGATGAAAATGCGGTATAATTGTCGTCGCCTTGGCAATGCTTGTCAATATAACTGCATCTTTTAGTAAAACAAATTTCTAAAACAATTATAAGTAACCACTGCAATAAAATATAGAAAATTGTTATTGGTAATGGACAAAATATTTTCACAAAGATGTCTTGTTTTACGGACTTTTTGTGACACTTTAAATTTTTAAATTAAAATTTTTTACCACTGAAAGTGTGGACATGATTAACAGATTTTACTGTGGCTATTACCAATACAATAAAGTATCAACGCTAATTTATATTATTTCAGTACGACATAGATGGAGACGGAATGAATGACATTGTAATTACAACTAGTGATGGACAATTGCTTTTCTTTAATTACGACGGAACACCGCACAAAAACTACGCGTTTCAGGTATAGCGATAGTGACACTCATTACGCGAACAAAATGTAGGCCTAGTGCAAATCAAACGAATAAAATTTTGGAAGATCTGTATTGTAGTGTTTTATCCACAGTGATATATCCGAATAAGGCACAAATCATTGAGGCTAAAGCCTTTGGTTATATGAATGGTCAGTTTATCAACGTCTGTGTATTGTAGGTTCCGAGACTGCAAGTTCGAGAAAAATGGTACGAAAATTTAGTCAATGCTGACACCGTCGACATACACGATGAGATTTTGGATGCACCTCCAGACGGGTACAAGGTAAATGGAAACCGTTTCACAGATAAAGTTAAGAAATACTCTATCTTCAAAAGAATTTGTCGCTTCATGTATACACCCATTTTTTGTAAATATTTAGGCTGCCAAAGACTACGTTGCAGTTGATCCACATGTTTTAACAACACCTGTTGTAACTGACCTAAACAATGACGGTAGATTAGAGGAAATGATTATACCTGTCAGCTATTACTTTGATGTTGACCAATATAGGTAAATACAACTTATTTATCAATCTAGTCTTCATTTTTTATGTCTGCAATAAATTGACTGTGATCAACTTATTTATCAATCTAGTCTTCATTTTTTATGTCTGCAATAAATTGACTGTGATCATATGTGATGTGATATGGTAGCTGTACGAATTATTTTCAGTGATGCAGAATACTTACCTGTTCCCATGTCTGAAATGTACAACTACCTTGCCAGTGCCTTAGTTATAGTGAATTTAACATCGTCACATCTTATCAAAGTCTTCCATTTAGAACTGACAGTGGTATGTATCGCAATATTTTGCGGTTAAATAATTAAAAAATAACTATCGGTATCATAAAACTCTGCCAAGTATGTTTGAAAGAGATATTCTCAAGAAGAGAAATGTTAAGCCAAATTTGTACTTTTACAGGTAAAGTCCGCCTTTCCAGGGTTTCTTCTGAACTCCCCAACGTTAATAGATCTGGATGGAAACGGTAGTGATTCAGAAATTGTAATTGGTACTTCTGGAGGTCATGTTCATATTTTGAATTCCGATGGTACACCACGTGGAGGATTTCCTATTACAACGGATTCTGTTCACGGACAGGTATTTAATGTTGTTTCGGATGAATGCAATCGTCGTGTGCTCATGTCTGCATCGGTGTGTAGTTACTATATTGGTAAGCTAAAATAGATCAGAAAGAATAGAAGGAAAGCTTCGCTGTAGATTTTCCTGTCAAAGGGTTTTGTGTTTCTTCAGGTACTTGTAGCTGATATTAATGGAGATAGTAAACTGGAAATTGTTGCTATGGATACAAGTGCAAATGTTATGTGCTATGATACTTCCGGTAAAATTGTGTGGGAAAGTGGTGTATCAGGTACATCTTCATCTGGTGCTAGACTGGCAGACGTAAACTTAGATGGCACTTCAGAGCTTGTTATTGCGACCGACGACGGGTATGTTTTCTATGTCCAACAATGACAATTTAAGTTTTAGGACCTAAGATTTAAATTTGTGTGATGGAAATAAACTATAGATTCATGGACATGTAATTTATACTTTAGCAAAATATGGGTGTTGTCAGGAAATGACGGGAAACCTGTATCAGGATGGCCATTTCGTGTAGGAAACTCACACAGTGCACTTCCATTGGTCACACAGCTTGATGGACAGGGTGCTTTAGATTTTGTAAGTACACTTTTTAGTCTCGCGATCCCATGAGTGGAGTGACTTATTTGGTCACTATGGTGTCTGTCCATTCGTACAGTTGTTTGGTTCTTAGGAAATTTTTCTAATTTCAAAAATTTAATAGGATTTCAAAAATTCCAAAAGCAAAATGTGTTTCAAGACATTCTGGAAAACTTGGATTTTTGGACACCCCACCCCACAGGACATAGTTCTTTGCAGATTTGGCTTGTTACATTTTCAGACCCCTCTTTGACTGCTTCTTCAAACACCCCCAAACCTTGACCCTTCATCTCACTCTTAATCTCCATAGTGTTTCATTTCATTATCTCTCTTTAACTCTTTGAATCTTAAATGATGTCTTCATATGGCTAAATTAAATCACACAATCAGATGGAGCGCGACACAATGGTGGTGAGCATTCTTGTTTCCATTTTAGACAGCCAATGTTCTGACATGTAATCGCATAGTCATCAGGTCTCATATTTTTACGTAGGAGTATTTGAGATTATGTGTTTTCTCCATCTAACAACCCTCGCATTTGTTAGTGTCCAGAACTAGCAAGACATTGGAATGCGTATTTTTCCTCACACGAATTAACATTTACAAGAAAGTCCTCCTGCGTGAACGCAAGAGGCATACCGCCCGCTGCGTAGCCGACCTATCCCCTGGGGAATTATGTCCCACCAAAAAAATTTGAAAAAAAAAAAAATTTTTTTTTTAGATTTTTAAGTTGGGACCTGGGTGGGGGGGGG